>JABUQX010099264.1:22500-35062 GCA_015478945.1 Trachelipus rathkii
AACTATTGAAGAAGTCTGAAATATCTTTAGATATTTTTATTATTACTTTCTGTCCCCTCCTTGAATAGGGCCCTACCCGTGAGTGGTAACATTCAGCAAAAAAAAAAAAAATAAATAAAATAAAAAAAAAAGAGTGGTTACTGCTGAGGTAGTTAAATAAATCTATTATTGCTTCATAGTACATAATAATTTTTTACTATTGACTAACGAAAAGATGAGAGAACTCTCTTAGAGGTACACGATACTGATTTGTTTTGTGTGGAATGAGATAGCGAATTTGTATTCATATAGAGAAAATATGTTTTTTTTTTCCTGCAAATAAACCGAAAATGAGTAATCAAATACATAAATTTGAGATAAGAGATTTCAAAATTTTCTTTTCTTTATAAGATGAAGAATTGTCCAAGGAAGGAAAACAGATATATCGAAAGGAAAAGCTAGCTTTGGAGGTGTTTCTGAGAGGGTGATATTGTAGTGATACAAGTTCAAACATTGTAGAGAAGAATTTCTTATTACTCTGGGTACAATATCGTTATACCCTATTCAAATCACCTAAAGTTATAAACCAGTGAAAACTGCAGATGACAGATAACTCAAGGATAAAAAAAGTAGATGTGAAATAAGTGAGAGGATAGAAAGTCGGGTCCTCGTCTTAAGAATTTATCGAATTAAATTAACAACTGAAGTTGATAGAATAAAAGAACATGGTGTGAGATAGGAGTAGCTCTAGAATGTGTTGTTGATAGTAAATGAAGAAATGAACATATTAATATTACTTGACATGAAATGATTTGATAAAAATCTTGTCACGAGTAAGGAAATGGAAGAAGATAACCTGAAGTTTAGAAAGTTGCTGAGATTCCTATCCCGTTGAAATCTTTATATAAGTAAAATAAACACATCAGACAAGGATAGCAAAATACGTGAATCTTAAGACTAAGAAGAGTACATCATCAAACTGTAAAGATATATATATATATATATATATATATATAGTATATATATATATATATATATATATATATATATATATATATATATATATATATATATATATATATATATATATATATATATATATATATATATATATATATATACAGTTGACTTCAAGCTGCGAAATTGGTAAGTATACTAGATATAATAAGAATTAATTAAAGCTAATTTCTATAGATTATAAAATTGAAAAATTAAGAATCCCTAAAACCTTTACAAGATACATGAAGGTGCTACAAGCAATACTCAGATAAAAGCTCCTATCTTCTTTTGAACAGGTGAAGGCACTGCACATTCTAACACAAAAGAAATATATCATTATTTAGGTATCGAGAACAATTGACGTGTACGGAAACATGGACCAGAAGATTGAATGATTCTAAGGCCCATTCTTTGTATAGCTTTTAAAAAATTCCCTAAATAAAATAGAAAACATTAGGGAAATTGTGGTTGCCAACTTTTAAGCGGAGTCTTTATTTGCTAACGCATAACTAGAACTGAGCTTTGAAATTACATAACGTTTCATAACGAGCTCTATTTAGAATTTATCAACTCATTATTTATATTCACAAGAATTAATGATTCAAGAATGGCATATCTCTCCACTTCCAATTCTAAAAAATATATTTAATTAATAATAGTACGGCATAATCGATTCTATTAGTGTATATTAACTCGGATATTATGAAAGAATTAAGGGTCCAGTTGGGCGACTCTTTGCAGGAGAGAGAAAAGAGGCAATGCACTCACTTCATATCCACCTGTTTAACTAGTTAATTTTTTATATATTAAGAATAATGGTGGGTTGAATAACTGTTCACCATCTTTCGCTGATGAGATAGTAAATATATTAAGAGCATCATATTCTTAAAATAAAAAAAATTTTTATGCGATTACAGATCCTAATGACATATGGTTAAAATTTTATAAGCCTTCTTTTATATACATCACCTACTAATTCTTTGTACTAGCTCTTTAGTGATCGATCACATAATAGACATTAAAGAAAAGAAGAAAACTAGAAATAAATTCTAGATCTCCTTCACTAGTTATAAAACATATAAATCAGTTATAAGAGTATTTTCATTTTTCAAATTCAACTATAAACTCTGAGTAGGAAATAAATCTAAGAGTTTTATTTCATTTAGAATGGTAAAATTTGACCGAAATTAAGTTAAAATATAATATATTATGATTTTATGTGGAGAAATGATAGTTATATCGTATAATAATAATATAATCTTACTAATTTAGTGATATGCACTAATTGAGTAATTACTGGTAGAGGAATATATTTTAACTTTCTAGAGAGTATCATAATGGCATGTTCCTAATTAAGTATCGTAAGTTTTAGTTACAGTATGGAATATTGTTTAGGAATGAAGAATTAATCAAATCATTATTACTAGTGGTAGTATTGACCTAATGGAAATCTTGCATTATGAATATATAAATCTTTCTTCTCTAATACAAAAAAAAATTAAGTTAATTAAAAGTGTAAATAGGAATTTTTACTTAAGAAGAAAAATAAATAGTCTAAAAGGTATGAAAATTCGTTCTTAAAAAAAATAAATCCTATTTTAGATTAGTATTGAAGTATATATATTATGTCGTATAAGGTAAAGAATCACAATTTCCAGTACAATGTCTCAACAGGTTTCAAGTATTAAGAAGTTTTTTATTATTTTTTTTTTTATGTAGTTAAGTACCATTCTGAATTAGATCTTATTAATAGATATAGTGAAAAGACTCCATTCGAATTATCATAAATTTCTCATCAAAAAATTAATACTTGAATTTTTATTATCTTTTAATATATCATTTACATTAAAAGTTACTATATTTATAATTGTTCTAAAATATATAATAATATATATTATATAATATTAATATTTATATATATAAATATATATTAATATATAACTATATATATATATATATATATATATATATATTAATTAATATATAATAATATAGTATATATAATTTTAGACAAAATATTTATAATATTCCTAAAATTATAATAAAAATGGGAGATAGAATTAATTATTAAATAAATTACTTAAAATCCTAATCAATTAATATAAATTATGGTTATTAAATTTATCGCGCTATGACTAATTGAAAAATAAATTAAATTAAATGTTTGTTTTCATACATCTTCAATTTTAATTTCAAAAAAATAATATTGTATGTAATGTAGAAGGAAGGAAAGCAACAATATTAATTAAGCCAATCTCTTTCATCTTCCAATTTAATGCTCTGCATAATACTCTCGAAACCAGTAGTTTTCAGAGTAAGATTCTCATATTCAAATGATTTGAGAGAACAAGCCTTAATACTATTCTAAGAAAGAGAACTAGCTATTTAACAATTGGAATATAATTTAGAGAAACGGCGTTCAAGCAGCATACCACAATATAGTGATACAGTCTTCACATATCTTATTTGATTAATGGTTTCTGTATTGGGCGAATCATATTCCGTTTTTAATATTATGAACCCATTTTATTTCAAACTTACGCTTTCGAAAGCTTTACAAATATTAGCACTATATCCTGTGCTTTTATTTCTAAACATCTTTCAACAAAATTTTTGTTGCTCCATTTAAGCTCGAATATGCAGAAGATTCTTTCCTTTGTTAATCAAAATATACATCAATCTCAATTCTCAATTTTTTCTCATAAATGGCTATAGACAAAGTGCTACCATTTTTTTATTCGACATGATGGTATTAAATATTCTGTATGTATGTACATGTCGCTGCGTGTTATTATATACTTTTTCGAAGGTTATGCGACAAATTTGTCCAAAGGAATAAATTAGAAAATTTGCTCTCAAAACTTTAAACTAGCTAGCGAGATAATATTAAAAATCATTCTACAAAAACGAGACAGGATATAATTGAGACGGTACTGCTCGAGTTTGTGAGTACTAATGGATATTTTGAACAATGAAAGGATCACATGGTCACTTAAACTAGGTGAGTCCACACACAGGAAAAAGAGTAAAAAAAAGAATATGACAGGCTAAATGACAGTAACTGTGGGTGTCCCTGGTAACTGTAGAGTTATGATTGAGGAATAAGATGTGGTAATAAAATTCCTATGAAAGGTGGGAAGATAAAGAAATTATAGGCAGATAATGACGATGGGAAGAGCAAGTGGAAATTGGGAGAAAATAGGAGGTACTAATCCTTTATAAATGAGCTTAGTCAGAACATGTTGAAGGAGTGCAAGAAGAAGAGGTAAGTAATAAAAGGTACGACTTTCCAATGATAAATTAGTTTCATGATATAGTAAAAAACAGAGGAAAAATGACAGGCGCAGATTGTGGAGTGATAGAAAATTCTAGGAGAAAAAAAATGTTGTGGAAAATGTAGGGAGAAAATAAAGGAAACTAAGTCACACAGAGAGAGATAGTTAGTGATCTACGTAATATAATGGAGATGATCACTAGAAAAGAGGATACTTCATAAGTATTTTAATGGAAACAGTAAGGGAGAAGGAGGGAATACATAAAGTGGAAATCTTGGAAAAAAGAATGCTCGATGAGTGAGAATAAGGATGTATAGAAAGAAGTCACTATTAGTAGAATGGCAAAATGGAAGAGAGAATCAGAGATATAGAGAAGAGGAATAAAAGGTTATAAGGTCGAGGAAGAAAATATGAAAGCATTAAGCGATTAGAGAGAGCACTATCGTAGAGTGACAACTGAAAGAGTTGTAGGAGAAAGATTCATTGTAATAGATCATTAGCAATATTATTAAGTGTTAAGTATTATTGAACAGTGATTATATAAAGTGTCATAGAATGTAGAACGGCGATCAAATGGGAGGGGTTGGTGAGGAACCAATAGCGAGCGCGCACACAACTGACAGCAGAGAGACTAACAAGTACGCTTGAAGCACCCTCTTGGAAAAAGTTGAAGAAGAGGCGACAAGGACTGAGGTAGGAGATTAAAGATAGATAAAAAGTTGTGAACAACGAGATGAGGATGATAAATAGGAGATAATTAAAGGAAATAATAATGGCAAAAGTTAGAGAAGAAAAATTTTAAAGATGGGAAAAGAAAGAACTTATAAATAATGGATTCTATAAAGTATTAATAATAATCACAGTAAAGGAATAAATAATTGAGTTTTGCAGAATCTGAGAGTTAAGCAGAGAAATTGAAGAAAACGTTTTATATATTTTTTAGTAAGGATAAAATAAGATATAAATGGATATATTAAAGTTAGATCGAATAAAGAAAGAAGAAGAAGAAAGAAGAAGAAGAAGGATAGAAAAGTAAAGAAGAAGAAGAAAGAAGAAAGAAGAAGTAAAAGAAGAAAATGATTATTAAATAATATAAAGAGAAGAAAGGAAAAAAGTTAAAGAGAGAAGAAGAAGATAGAAAGAATAAGAAGAAGATTTATATAATAGTTAAAAAAGAAAAAGAGAAGAGAGAAAAAGATAAAGAGAAAAAAGAAAAAGAAAAATGAAATAAGAAAAGGAGAAACATTCAAAAAGAAAAATAGTAAAAAAGATAATAAATATGAAATAAAAGTAATAAGAAGATTAAGATAAGAATATTATCTAATATAGATAAAATGAAAAGTAGAATAAGATAATAAAATAATAAAGAAAGAAAGATATTATATATATAGACAAGATAGAATTAGCAATAAGACAACAAGAGACACTAAAAGTTAATAGTAGTCAAACTTATAATAGAGGACAAGAGAGATGGAGAATAGGCGACACGAAGGAGTAGAGAGTTGAGAGAAGAGAGACGAATATATGAGGATAGAGAGAGAATAGATCAACAAATTGACTTATACGAGCTCACTCTATGTTGAGAATAGAGTACCATACGTAACTCAAATGTGAGAGAAAGATGATCACAGTGAATTGAGTTATTTTTTACTTGAGATCGAAAGATAAGAAGTAATTTTTAGCAAAATATTAAAAATGATAGTATCTATTAATATCTACTAGAACAAAACGCAACTTCGAATGTAGATGTAAAGCAAATCATTGATCTCAATTAAAAAAAAGTCCTTTAACAACATATAATTTTTTTCAGATATTATTCTAACATACAACACGCTTCTACAAATTATCTTCATAAATATCTAATATATATCATACACTGTAATAATTGAACAAATATGTTATAGAAGAAAAGAATATTGAATAAGAGAGTAAGAACAAAAAAAAATATTAAAAAATAATACACACTTGAATAATAAAAATTAAAACAATAAGTATAACACTAAATAAAATTAAACAATTGTATTAACAATATAAATAAAGAAGAAAATAATTGATTAAAACAAAGAAAAACAGCATGTTGATTTGGACAATCTAAGAAAAAATTATAAACTTGAAAGAGGTTCTCCCAAGCGTAAAATTAAATACTAACTTTGAGAAATGGACAAAATGTACGAAAGAACAGATATTGTTTTAGTACAGACAAAAATTGCTTTACACTTTGTAAAATAAATATATACAATAATATAAAGAAATAAATAGAGAAATTGTTATTAGGGGCGGCAAAGATCAGCAACACAGTGAATAAGACAAACTATAAGATAACAAAATACTTGAATGAAAGAAGAAGATAAAAGAAAAATTTGAAATTCACGATTAGTAAAAACAATAAAAAACTAAATATGTAATTGATTTAAAATTGAATACAAAAAAAAACATAAGGAATAATAAAAAGGAAGACAAATAAAAATAAATGAATGTATTGTCAGCGAACTAAAGATCAAAATTTAAATTAAAATTAAAAAGAAGTAACTAAGTCATCATTTGATAATATAATAAGACAAACTTAAAAACAATAATATACAACTTATGAATAACTTTACAAGAAAATAGAAATATCATTAATACAGAATTGAACTATAAGACAACATAAATAAATAACCCAAATTATAACCTTATGAGAGTGACTTAACAGTATGTATGAACATATTATTAAAAAAGATGCAATATGAGGAGATTGAATATCAAATTTAAAAAATAAGACAAGTAATGTTTAGAAAATATAGTATTACACTATAAGAAAGTTTTATCTTCGTTTTCTTTGCTTAGAATAGCTTAATAAAGAAAATTGACAAAAATACGAACTAGCTCATTGAGAAATATAAGATGTCAAAATGGCGGAAGAGCAATTATAGGGCTTTCACAACCACTTAGAAAACATATCGACAACCATGTAAATATTAAAGTAGAAAATATAGGTGCCAATTTTTGCCGATCGATTTTGATAACTAAGATTTGAGGAGGAGGAGGAAGCGAGAATGTATGAAGATCAACAACGATAGGGGTGTTTCGTCCGCGATGTGTGACAATAAGTGAAACAATACCCTGTCGGAGGATATTATAAACACGACCAATTATCATGGAGAACAATACACTATTTCGAGTTTATAGTATAATATAATATAATGAGATGGCAAATAAAGAAAAAATTAATTAAAAAAGGACATCAGATAAGACATACAAATAATGAAGAAAATAATAAATCTATACGAATAAGTACAAAATACTAGGAATACTAAAATATAAACAAATCTTAAAATAAGTACTTTTGCATAAGAACATAAAGTAAATTAAAATGAGGAACATTAAACGTATAAAACATAAGAAAGACCAATTCCAATGAATTAAAAGGACAAAAAATATTAATTAAATATAACAATTTCTAAAATTAATCTTGGAAATAATAACAAAAAAATATATAAGTGATAGCAACACAAAAGGTTTACGATAAACATTATATTTATTTGAGTACGTTCTCTATTCACAGTTCACATTAAGTAGGAGTAAGCCTTATTGTCATTGTAAGCTAAATGAAGATGGAGAGATAAATTTCTAAATTGCGGACACATATCCTTTTTTTATATATGGAATTTAATCTGCATAGGGAAACACCAATAATAAATCATATATATATATTATATTACATATATTATTAATAATTTAGTATATTTTAAATATTAGCATACTTTAAATATACTATAATATATATTAATATATATATTATAATATATATATTTATTATATAGTTTATATATAACTTATATAAATTTATATATAAATATTGATATATATAATATATACTATAGTATATATATATATACGTATGTATTGTATATAATATATATATATTAATATAATATAATAATATTATATTATATTATATATAAGTAATTACTTATATATATTAAATTATATATTTATATATTAATAATTATAATATATATTTCTATATATTATTAATATTATATATTAATTAAAATATAATATATATATATATTAAATAATATGATAATATATATATATATATATATATATATATATAATATTATAATATATAATATATAGTATATCAATATATATATATTATATGATAATAATATTATAATAATATATAAGTAATTACTATACAATAATAATATATAGATTATATATATAGTATATTATTAGTCATTAATATATATAGTAATATTAATAATATTACTATATATATATATTATAATATATATAATATAATATAATATATAATATATATATTATATATATATATATATATAGATACTATAGTATATATATTATATATAATATTATATATTATATATATATATATATATATGATTATATATAATATATTATATATATATATATAATAATATATATTATTAATTATATATATTAATATAATAAATATAGTTATATATTAAATATTATATTTAATATTTTATATATATATATAATTATATTATATATTTAAATAATATATAATATAATTAAATAAAACTATAATATATGTTAATATATATATATATATATATTAAATATATATATATATTATATATATAATATATATAATAATTATTATATTATATATATATTAATTATATATATAATATATATATATATATGTAGTACCAAAGGGTGTAAATATTGAATGTTATATTGAGTTGGTAATGATGAATTGGGTATATGATCGATACCTATAGTCGCGACTAAGACTACAGAGCCGGTTAATATTATTATTTTTTATTTGCGATTCATTATTATTATTTAAACAAGGAAATTATTAATAGGAATGGCACCACAATAATCTCGCTATATCTCTAATTAAGTCAAAGACATTAATATATCATACGATTCATAATTGTAAATATTTGACGACTCAAAATTTAATTCAAGAAATTTTATTTTGTATGGTCGTCTTTTCAATATCATCAGAATCTTAACTTTGGAATAGTAATGTTTTTTCATATAGGAATTTATATTCTATAATTTTGCAAAAGAACCGCAAAAAAAAGAGTCTTTAGTTATTGTCAAAAAATTGAGCTCTGTTGTAACTAGGATAGATTGGAATGAGATAATCTATGACATCTCACTATATTATTATTCAAGGCGCATAAATCTGGTTAGAGCATACAATCTTCTATTAGTCTATCATTTTATCAATCCATTAATTTATATATTTATTTATGGTCGTCTTTTCAATCAGTCTTGTAATCTCACTGTATTTCATGAATATATAGAAAAAAAAAATTTTTCAAATTGCTTTATAAGTGTTTGTAGAATATATTCTTTATCAGCAATCTTTTGAAAATTTTGTACACATTTAAAATTAAAATTTTTAATTTTAAATGTTGGAAAGAATTTGATAGCTTTATTAATTTTGTATAATTTTGTTAGGCAAAGTAAGTTAATTAATATTTAGAACTCCTGTTCAATAGTAATGTCTTTGATAAAGTTTATGAACCATTTCTCTATAAATTTTATTGTATGTTGTTAATTACACAGTTAATGTTACAAAACTTTCTGACTCATTTCTGGTATAACATTAATAGTACAGATTTTACTACACAAAGCTATATACACTATTGTTTATGTTGCGTTTATCCTCTATTTCCATAAAATACATAACTAAAGTTTGCAGAATGAACGTCGCAGGAGTACATGTTACATACCTGATAACTTTCATAGTTAATATATCTCTTTAAACAAGGCAAAACTGTACTTTTTATCAATATATAGCTTTTATTTCAATAAAATATAGAGTTGTCATTGTATATAAAAATATATAGAGTGTCCTAACTTATGTTTAATATTCACAACGCCTAACAAAAGGTAGTATCATAACATTTACCTTAAAGACGTGACTTTAGAAGAGTATAAAGAGAAATCAGTATTATTAGTAAACGCTAAACGGAATAAGACTGCATATTAAAAAAGGTTTGATTATTTTAAATGATCCTGCAGATATATTTGTTTTTAAATCGCCAATCAAACTCTTTAAACAAACCTCTTACTAACTTCCATAGCTTACAACCTTTATTAAAAGAGTTATAAAACCATGTTACTTCATATAGCTCTATTGTCTGAGAACATGATTCCAGTTAGATTTCGAATTGTATATTTCCAGTTTTACCGTTTCATTTAATGATACAACCAAAAGAATATTTAAAATTAAGAAAAGACTGAGAAGCAAACACAACGTAAACGAGAGCATATAATTTAAATTTGTTTTTACAAAAATAAAACAAATAACTCAATTGTTATTTAAATATTAAGAAAAAATTAATTCTAATTTTTAAAATACACAATTTTTTAATTACTTTTATTTGAAAATCAATTTTGAAATTATATATTAATATACATTAATTCATTAGATAGCAAAGTTCATTGTAATAAGAACAAATTATGTAAATAATATGAATTTATTAATTTCACTATTATTTATTTTTAAATAATTATGATTTTATATAAACACCGAGGGCACAATTGCCGTTATACCTCCCACCCTATCCACGGAGAAGAACTGAATGTGCTCTAGGATGGTGCTTCCTAGAACCTCATAATACATGACATTTAGAGACTCATATAATTAGAGAAGTCAAAAGAACTTAAAAATTAAAGAGTGAGCGACACTTAGCTTAGCTAAAATGTCTTCTCCTAGAATTATATTTATTCCACAGAAAATGTTTGTGAAATTAGGTCTCAATTAACAACAATATTAATAAATTGGATTCAAAATAAATAAATTAACTGCAAAATATTATTATCTCACTACACAAGTGAACGATAATCACCTCTTTTGGGAAAAATACCGTTTATACTATTAATATACAAATTACGTTAGAGCAAATACAAATAACAATGTATTAAATTCAAGTTTGGCATTATCAATAACACTAGTTTTATTTTCTACGTTCACACAGGGGGCAATGTCCACAAAATTAATCCACAAGAAAATTTGATTCTATTATATATATATATATATGGAAAATTTTTATAAGGCAATTAAAAGCAAAAATATCATTAAAATTATTTGCACATATTTTGATACATGTTACAAATAAAATTTATCATAATCAAATTTTAATGTACATAAAAATGAAAGTATTTCAGAAAGGACAGTAAAACACAATAATTGAAATATATTCACTTATATTCACGTATTCGTGCAAGATTCACATCGTATATCGAAGATTCACAATTCCATATACATGATCATGTTTTAAATTATTTTCAAATTCATGCCACGAAGAATTTACTTGCAAACATTTAATATATCTAATTGGCGCTCTTGCGTTATTCACCCTTAGCAAATAGAAATAAAAATATTATATAATACAATTTTCTCTTTATTTTTTACATTTTATGTAAACTAAAAAGTTACAAAAAATTAATATATTAAAGTATTAAAATATTATAGATAATTAAAATTATTATCTAACAAATTCTTAAAAAGATATTAATGTTAACAAATTTCTTTATGAAAAGTAAAATCACACATGAAAGATAATCTTACACTTCAAATATTATAATAAAAATTGATTAAATTTGTATCTTAGGTATGTTTTGGAAATATTATATATCAAAACTTATATTTAAAATTAAATAAAATATTAAATATTAAAAAAGTATTTATATTTTATTTTGCAATCACATTACACCAGTATCAACAATGATGATATTATATATAAGAGTATATATTATTTATTAATACATTAAATAAAATAATTTTAAGCTCCACTATTACTGCTAATATATATATATATATAATATAATATATATATTTATATATATATATATATATATAGTATAGTATATAATATATATTATACTAATATAATATATATTATTATATATATATATATATAATAACTATAATTATATATATTAATATATATATTATATATATAATATATATAATATATAATATATATATATTGAAATATATATATATAAATTATATATATAAATATAATATATATATATATAATATAATATCAAGTGAGGTATCCTTTGTATGTTAGTCTTTTAAAGTGATATATTCAATGATGATATATCATATAGATGAATGTAATCAAGTGACATAATCAAGTTATGGATTGATATTATTATAATGAAAATGTAAGATCCTGTTTTAAATGTATTACAAGTTAATATAGGGCAATGTTGTAAGGTACTTCAAGGGAAAATGGATTCGTAAATAAAAGTTGATGCGCTCCACTATACTCACAGTGATATATACAAGATTATGTATA
>JABUQX010099265.1:0-10000 GCA_015478945.1 Trachelipus rathkii
AGTAGAGCGTCTTCACTAATCGAAAAGAAGCTTTGACACCTGGATGACAAATTAACTATTTTTAGATCTTGAAAAACTTGTTCACGATTGAGTTTCTTTGTTATATAATTTGTTATGTTCTAAAATCACCACAATTGAGCCCTTCACCTGGAAGCCCTTTTTGGGCAACGAGATGAAGAGGTTACGACCAGGTGGTATGATTTTAGGAAGGTTGAGATGATACTTAATAAGAGTATTAAATTCAGTTTTTGATGTGGGCCGGAAGCTGTTTAAAGGTGTGTATATCCCTCGTGTAAGTGCAATCCGGGCGACAATTTAGCATAAACTGGGGAGCGATCACTTGTAATCTATACGCATCGAAAAATTTGAGCTTTACATTCAACAATTTATGTAAGGGGTTGACATGTGACGTAAGAAGAATAGGAAAAATTCTCCAAAAAGTTGAGTGACCATACGCGCTGTAGGAGGCTGAGCGAGTAGAAGAAGGGGTATATGCAAGATGAGAGGATGGTACTGAGCCATTTTAGAATTTCGCGAGGGGAGAAGAGCCTGAGGTTCGTAGTGGATCCAAAATGAGTTGTGTTGTTCTGACCATAAGACAATTGCACAAAAATTGTTTAGATGAAAATGAATGGAAGGAAAATCCCATACCGAGAAGAAAGGGTCCATTGAACATATCCCGTCGAGAGGAATGGGAACGTAAAAATGGCAATGCAAGGCTCGTAAAGAGCAGCAGTGTCCAAAGGTTTCTATTTGTGTCCAGGCAATTTTGGATGTGTAGTCCACTTGTGAAAATCTTGATATCGCTGAATGGGTTGTCTGAAGGCGCTGGTGTTCTTCTCCGGGGTTAGCCAATTATTTAAGTCTAGGTATTGGCTCCCGGCATCCATCATCCTGGATGTAGTGCAGCTTCCGATGGAGGACTTAAAGAAGCGTCAGTGACTCAATTGGAGAATGAGTGGACAATCTGATGAGAGAATTGCGCATTATTCTTTATTCAATAAAAGATACCTCTCCTTTTAAACTCCGAAACAGTCTTATGACGCTCGCCTGGAGTTTAACAGCAGCTTGTTCGGTTCTTCTTTGGGATTTTTGGCCGTAATCGTAGTTTTCTGTAGTCTTGGTTGCCTAGTCGTCTGTATACCCCACTTCCTTGAGATTTAAAGTTTTTTGTAGCTATGAGGTTCTGATCTTCTTGTTGGTGAGGAAGGGAGTCTGGAGTTAGTAAGAGTGTGTGAGGGTGAGTATCTCAAAAAGGCAAGGGAAGCCTTATATACAACTTTTTTTACTTATGGTAAAATTTTATTCTTTAGATAAATATTGACATAAATGCAGACGTAAATACAACTTTCTTTTGATTTTTAAATTATAAATAATTAATATTTTTGTTATAATTTAGGATACTATATATAATATATATATGTATGTATATTATTATATATATATATATATATATATTATATATATATATATATATACTATATATATATATATATATATATATATATATAATATAATATATATATAAATATATATATATATATATATATATATATATATATATATAATGTATACTATCTTGAAGTGATAGTATATATATATATATATATATATATATATATATATAATATTATATATATATAATAGGGTAGTATATCATATGATAAGTATATAGGTTTTATGCAGTATATATTATTAAGTACTGATATATGATATAGTACTATGTATAAGATTATACCTGTAATATTAGCCTAGGTGCTAGAAGTAGCGAGTAGCTATATATCATGAGTAAATATAATATCTAGTATTATAGAGTATTATAATTTATGTAAGTTAATTATAGTATTGATATATAATACTGAGACGGATAAATATATAATATAGTATATGTAATATATATATGAAGTATATAGTATATATATATATATATATTATAGGTATAAGTATATTATATTGATAGTATATATAATTAATTAGTAGTGCAGCGCAGTGAGGATGAGTCAATGAGAAAAAACTGCCCTGAAGGAGAGGAATGAAGAAGTTTTGGCAGGGCGAGAGCAGAAAGGTGCATAATAGGGAAGCTGAAGTGGGGACGGAGAGATTGTGTTTGTGAAGGAGCTATGGTCTGTGGGCCCACCTAGTTGTGATCAGGGAATGAAAATTAACATCATTGACGAGAGTGCCATAATTGAGAGGTCTGTCACGAGGTCCGCGTGATAGGCCGAGACTTGGTGTGATGTTTCTGTGAGTGTGGCGAAGAGTTTCTCCTGTATGATAGGAGTGTCAGAGTCAGCTGAGTGCGCGTGGCGGTAGGGCTGATTAGACTTGCGATCGATTCTTTCTCTCTACTAATGTTTTGTATCTTTTGTTTCATGCAGTGAAGCACCTTACCGGCCCAGCGATCCGTGGAAGAGAAGGTAGGATGAATATGATAGATGGATTTTGATTATGATGATTAGTAGTAAGTTATATAATTGAGTGAGTATATTGAGTATATATACGTACTGATTATATAATTAGAATATGAGGGATTCGGAAGGATCTGGAAGCTATAGTTAGTCAGTAGGGGTGAAGTGATGATATATATAACGGGATGGCTGTCGCACGTAGCTACTGTAACAGTCTTGGCCGCGTGTACTAGCAGATAGCGGATAGTGGTTCGGTTAGTTGTGTAGACGTGGTGTCAGGGGCAGGTATACTGCCGCTTGTGAAGACTCGTCTGAAGGATAGCTACATAGATAAGTATCTGTACGGGCGGTTGTGCTAAGTCTTTCGTTCATGTCTCGTATGTACCCGCTAGTATGGGGAGGGTGAGTGGTGGTGACAACTTACACCGAAACAGGAAAGTTAGTAGAAGAACATAACGTAATATCGAAAGGAAAAGCCACACCTACTACCATCCCCTCATATTCATAAGTGAACAGCCCGTCGCAGCAGTCAAAAAATACACCCTGAGGGCTTCACAAGACCACTTGAAAAAACAGCCATTCACTTTCATTATGCGCCTTTCTTTTCTCTCTGACTCAAATCCACTTTTTCTTCAGTTTCCGCAGCCGGTCTTTCATAGCACACTCACCACTATCCATTCGCTTAACCAACCATTGTCATCGCATGAGTGGCCAATTCGAATATAACCAAACCATCTTGTAATTACATTCTCGTTTAATCTCTTACTTAAGGCGTTTCTTCACACGCACACAATCCTCCAACACGTTCTTTCGCTTCACACTTTTATCAATTTTCGCTCACTACCTAACATGGGGCCATTGAAATTCGTCGCATAAGCTGAACAGATGTGTTTCCTTCAGATTTTACTACGCTCATTATTCCAGCACCAGAGTCATCAACTTAGAATTAGACTCCAGCGATAAAAATATAATAACTCATGCAAAAACCTAAGCACACTCAAGAACTTAAATGCCCTTTCTATTAGGCAACAAGGATTGAACTGCACTAGCCACCTTCCTGCCATTCACAATTTCTTACTACACTGCATCATCCGTTCCCTTTTCATCTAGCATATTGGCTAAATATTTAAACCTCATGTCTAAGGCTTAGTTATTAAACAGGAATGAACCTTATGATTTTCCATAATGGATGTTAAAGTTTTATCATTATTCTATAATTTACTTTTAGACCCTGTTCTCTTATATTTTACAACACTATCTAACACCAAGACCACTCTGCCAATCTTGTCAAGCTTTTATTCGGATTTCGCCACATAAACTAAATCATCAACGTACATATGATATGAGAGAAGCAGGCACCCTTCACGAGTTCTCTCTTCACTTCTCCACCTGTCTACACCTTCCCCCTACCTCTTAATATATTTTATAGGTACTATATATATATGTATATATACTATAATATTATATATAGTTATATATATACAATAATTAGTATATATTTATATAATATATATATATATATATATATAAGGGAGCATCATATATACTTTGTCTATATATATATAATATATTTATATATATAAATATCATAGTATAATATATTAGGGTGATTATATATGTATATAGGGTGATAAGTATATTATATATGATTATATATATATATAGTTACTATATATATAGATATATGTTATATATAAGTGATATTTATATATATAAATACTATAATATATATATATATATATAGTCATTATATATATCATAGTAATTTAGTTATATAGTATTGACATATATATATATATTAATATATATATATAATATATTACTATATAGTTATATATATAGTATATATATATAGATATATATGTATTAGATATTACTATGATATATAGAGGGCCCGCTCACTCGTACGGTATAATATATATTTATATATATATATATATATATATAGTATATATATATATAATATATAGATATATTATAAAAATCTGAGTATATATATATATATATATATTAATATATATATATATATAGATATAATATTATATTATATATAGTATATATACTATATATATATAATATTATATATAATATATATATATATCATATATATATATATTATACTATATATACTTATATATATATATTCATGGAACAACGCGAAGGTAATACTGCTTTCAAAAAGGAAATATCACGATCTTAAAACTACGTCCAATAAGCCTACTTCGTAATTTACTAAGAATTTTCAACAAAAATTATAACCAATAGAATAACAGCACAGTTGGATTACCAAACACACGAACAGGCTGGCTTCCGAAGTGAGTATGTTACGAACTACCATCTATAAGTAGTCAAAATAACTTATAGAAATTGCAATGAATATCAATTGCACTTTCATTGCATTCAATAGATTATGAAAGGCTTTTGACTCAGTGAGTATGGAATCCCTGATAAGAGTGCACTGGGTAATTAGGGGATAAACAACAGCTATATTGAAATTTTGGAATAATTTATTCAAGAGCAACTTCTTCTTTTTACTACAACCAGAATCACAAATTAAAAATTGAAAGAGAAATTAGACAAGGCGTTACGATCAGAACTATTCATTGAGGTATAGATTGGGATTCAACAGGAATAAATGTAAATGGTAAATATTTGAGTCATCTTAGTTCGCAGATGATATACTGTAGTATTGTTTACTTCAGATCCTCTGAAACGAAAAATCATGGTTTAAAATTTAAGAATAACGAGTGAAAGAATACATCAAAAACTAAAGTAATGTTTAATAAGTTTTATAATGTTTAATAAGTTTATAAATCCCAAACCTATAAAAATCGGAAATACAACACTGAAAAAAGTGGATTAGTATGTGTATTTAGGACAGATATCTTCAAATGCACTAAAAGAATGAAAGTAAAAGAAGAGTGAACCTTGGATGGGTGGCAATGGGAAGATTAAGTCAAATTTTCTGAAGCAAAATTCCCCAATGTTTGAAAAGAAAAGTATATAATGAGTGCGTTCTTCCTGCCATGACAAATGGAAGCGAAACATGGACATTAAATGTCAAATCAATTTAAAAGTTGAGGTGTACCCAGAAAAATATGGAGAGATACACGCTGAGAAAATCACGCAGGGATAGAATATAGAACACAAAGATTAGAAAAATGACAAAGATCAACGACACATAACGACAGTTAAAGAAATAAAATGGAAATGAGCGGGTCACATAGCTACACAACATGTCAACAGATGAACTAAGGAAATAATGAATTGGTGTCTATATATGCCAAACGACCAGGACAAAGACATAAAATGCGCTGGGCAGATGAGATAAGTCAATTGATGGGAATCACCTGGCAAACCATTCCAAAAGATAGAGAATTGTGAAAACTAATGAAGGAGGTTTGTCTTGCAATGGACAGATTGGGGCTATTAATGATGATGATGATGATGATAATGATGATGATGATGATGATGATGATGATGATATATATATATATATATATATATATATATATATATATATATATACTATACTTTCTATATCTATACTATATATATATATATATATATATATATATATATATATATATATATATATATATATATATATATATATATATATATATATATATATATATATATAATAAAAATATATATATATATATATATATAATATATATATATATATATATATATATATATATATATATATATATATATAATAACTGTACGAGTATATAAAAATTTGGGCTCTATTAAATATTAATATTCTGCCGATATCGGGCATATTGAGTGACCAAATTTTTTCCAAATCATTTTTCCGATTGATTTGGGATTTGGAATTTTAGCATTTAATCAATTTATTATAAAGCCTTTGTTCCTTTGATATATATATATATATATATATATATATATATGGATATATA
Source organism: Trachelipus rathkii (assembly GCA_015478945.1). NCBI lineage: Eukaryota > Metazoa > Arthropoda > Malacostraca > Isopoda > Trachelipodidae > Trachelipus > Trachelipus rathkii. The sequence goes on from JABUQX010099265.1 coordinate 6,335, forward strand.
TATATATATATATATATATATATATATATATATATATATATATATAAATAAATAAATATATGTATACTATTTATATATATATATATATATATATATATATATATATATATATATATATATATATATATATATATATATATATATATATATATATATATACTATATATATATATATATATATATATATATATATATATATATATATATATATATATATATATATATATATATATATATATATATATATATATAGGGTTGGAAAAAACCATGGTTTTAAAAAACCAACAACCATTGTTTTTTAAAAACCAAATACCAATGGTTTTTATGGGTTTTTATGCTATTTTGATGGTTTTAATGTAGTTTTTAATGGTTTTAATAGATTTTAAAGGCAAAAATCACTACTAGAAACTGTTATACACATGTGCTAACACATATTTCAAATTCCTTAGAAATTTCTTTAGATTCTTAAATTTCAAAATTTTCTTGATAACTATAAACTGGTATGAAATTAATATTGTTTTTAGGTTTTACAAAAACTCATAAAGTAAGAATACGAAGGTATATTATATTATGTAAACTCTATGGAAAAAAGTTTTTTACTTTATTATTTTATAAAAAAAAATTTTTATATTTGCAATACCTAAAAATATAATTAATGGCCAATTGCGATATGACGACAATGTCACATCTATATTTGAACTCTCTTTAAAGGATGACTGCCGTGTGACGCCCAAATAAATTTCTCACAAATCCTCACACTCCATATATGAGTTTTATTAAACTTTTGAAATGTGGCATCAATGGGTAGAAAATGAATTCCCAAGAGTTTGAAATAAGAATCATGTTTTAAACATGTTAAATTTATATATATATATATATATATATATATATATATATATATATATATATATATATATATATATATATATATATATATATATATATATATATATATATATATATATATATTTAAAAATATATATATATATATATATATATATATATATATATATATATATATATATATATATATATATATATATATATATATATATATATATATATATATATATATATATATATATATATATATATATATATTATAATCATTCTCACAATAATATAAAATTAGCAGAAAATTTTTTATTGCCTTTCAGCTACTCTTCGATTGAAATATTGAGAAAACCATATCAACATGCTAAAGAAAATCATTAATAAATATATTTTTAGATATTTTATGCATGGTTTTTTATGGTTTAAACCATTGGTTTTTTTATGTGGTTTAAACCATGGTTTAAACCAATGGTTTAAACCAAATGGTTTAAACCATCCCACCATATATATATATATATATATATATATATATATATATATATATATATATATATATATATATATATATACTCTCTATATATATATATATATATATATATATATATATATATATAATAATAATAATAATAATAATAATAATAATAATAATAATAATAAAAATAATAATAACAATAATAATAATAATAATAATAATAATAATAATAATAATAATAATAATAATAATAATAATAATAATAATAATAATAATAATAATAATAATAATAATAATAATAATAATAATAATAATAATAATAATATTGCTAGCAAAACTCCAGCCATGAGTATGCATTTATTATTCAATTACATCCTTGATTTAATATTTCAGACGTTTCGGATTCGCAATAATCCATCTTCAGTGAACTAAAATTTTAAAACAAGCAATGGGAAATAATAAAATTTATAAATAATTATATAAAATCTAATAAATTTAAAACTGAAAATTAAGTAATATTCACACATACACAAAAATAAAAAATGAAAAATAAATAGAAACACACGCACACAAACACACACACACCTACACACACACCTACACACACAACACACACACACACACATCACATAGTCAAGAAAAGTAAACGATATGCAAACTATAATAAGTGATAAGTGACACGCAAAGAGGGAATGAGTTAAAAACAGGGATGGCAATTTTAGTGATTTTTTTGATTTTTTTTTAAAAAAATCAATTTATGATTTTTATTTTTTTTATTTTTTTTTTTTTTTTCAGATTCGTTATGTAACGCAATATATAATTTGTAACATGCAAATTATATTTCGCGAACATTGTCTAAATCTAAAAATCAAAAATATCAAATAAATCAAAAAAATCACAAATTGATTTTTTTTTAAAAAATCAAAAAAATCACTAAAATTGCCATCCCTGGTTAAAAATAAAGTAATGAAATATTGAATATACACGTAAAATGAATACACCAAAAAATTAATAAAGAGATAAAATAATGTTAAATATAGTAAGAGGACATACCGACACTTCCAGACACTCAAAAGAAGCAACAAGAATTACGTGATAAGGAGAGAAATCTATTTTTTGGTATTATGGTGGTAGTTTGTTTCAGATTTGTTAGATATTTAAATTGTGTGAAGTTGAGTAGAGGTTGACGTGTTATTAAGGGATGGACGAAGACTATTTAGAAATAAAGACTCGATGATTCGACCATCATTTAAGGGATGAGTTAAGACTATTTATAAATAAAGACTAGATGATTCGGGGCCATCATTTAAGAGATGAATTAAGACTATTTATAAATAAAGACTCGATGGTTTGACCATCATTTATTGATTTGAAGGGTTTTAATATTGAAAAGCTATCATTTAAGATGGGGATAGTATTGCTGAAATGCATGGTCCCGGATAGCTGATGTTTCAGGGCTCCTGAATGGGAAACGTGTTCTAGGTGAGAGTCCCTTATGCTTCGAAATTCTGATGAATAGTTGAAGGGAATTAACAAACACCTCTCCTTTCTGGATGTAACTATCGAACGTAAAACTAATGATTTTCGCACTTCGATGTACAGAAAACGTTTTTAGTTTCATTCCCTTACGCTTTAAATAAAACAACATTTTATGCCTAATTGACTGGGCCTACAAGATATTCTCAGATTGGTCCTGTTTTCACTCAAAGATGTGTTATCTTCGTACCTTTTTCGTTGGTAATCTGTTCTCCCTCCATTTCTTTGACAAAATTCTCACTTCGTACTTTGACAATATCTTTTGCCCCAAGACCCCCTACCCCTCGGCCCCTAAACTTAATATTTATCTTAAACTTCCATTTTTAGGCCCTAAAACTACAGACCTATCAAAATCATTTAGAGAAATTTTCACTTCAGCCTATCCACATATAGAATACAGACTCATTTCATACAATCCCTTCAGTGTGGGTTATTTCTTTCACCTCAAGGAGCGTATTTCCAAATTGCTTCGATCCCTGGTCGTCTATAAATATCAAGGCGTAGACTTCCATGCCTGCTACATAGGGGGAAACTTCCATTCAACTATTCATCAGAATTTCGAAACATAAGAGACTCTCATTTAGAACAGGTTTTCCATTCATTAGCCCTGAAACATCCGCTATTCGGGACCATGCATTTCAGCAGGACCACGCCATCTTAAATGACAACTTTTCAATATTAAAACCCTTCAAATCAATAAATGATGGCCGAATCATCGAGTCTTTATTTATAAATAGTCTTCGTCCATCCCTTAATAACACTTCATGCTCTACTCGACTTCACACAATTTAAATATCTAACAAATCTGAAACAACCAACCAGCG
>JABUQX010099266.1:0-31493 GCA_015478945.1 Trachelipus rathkii
AAGAGAGGAATAATTGGTCAGATATTTCCTAGTAAAAGATATCGCATTTCTATATCTAATAATCATCAGTCTTTAATCAAGTATCCTATCCCTTTTTTTTAAAATTTAAATATAATTTTCTTCTATTTTCCTAATGAGAAAGAATAATAAATTATTAAGAATAATTATATTTATAAACTAAATTTTTCACTTGATTATTACTTGGATTTTTTTTTTAATTATATTATTTTTATCTTTTATATTTATTTTTTTTATTTTATTTATTATTACATTATTTTTTATTATTGATTTATTTCCTTTATTATTATTTTTTACTATTGGATTGTACATTTATTTTTTATTATGGTTTATTTATATATTTAGGTGGAGGGGTGTATATAGTATGATTAATATAGTTTATATTATTATATATTAATTTTTATATATTTTTATTGTTTTTTCTCCGGCTCTTCCTTGGTTCAATCACTATTTTCAAATTTTAATAGTTATCTTATATTTATCATTACCCTCTATTATATAGTTATTATATTCATTCTATATATTTATATTATTATCTTATTATCATGTTCATTGTGTTATATATATATATTCTTATTAATTATATATATCTATAATATTATATATATATATATATATATATCATATATATATTTCCGCATATACTATGATGATCATCATTTGTCTTTTATTTATTAGATATTGCTGTCTTTACTCTTAAATAGTTTATTGTCATGATTATAAACTTTGTTATTGACTTTCATTATATTTATTTATAAGATATACGTGTAAGATAGGTGGAATAATAAATAAAATTTATATATATGTAATATATATTTTATAAATTGTTATGTTTATATATTATATTATATATATATATATTTATATATATATATTATATATATATATTTATATATATTTTTTTATTATTAATATTATTACGTATTATATATTTAAATTATTTATATTTTTAATTAACAATATCTTTAAATCTAGATATATTCTATTTTCTAATATTTATTCGCATATTTTATTTTATTTATATTTATTATATGGGTGTGTGTATGTTGTGCGTGTGTGTTTGTTGTGTAATACGTTTTCCTTTATATAATTAGCAATATTACTAGCAAAAATCTATTTAGATTTATTCTATTAGTTTAATTTATTAATTATAACATGATAATATATAAATAATATAATTTTAATAATTTGCCAATAGAAGAAGAATTTAATTAATTATATTAGTAAGAGATTTGCATTATCTTCTTTAATATTCGTGCCGTCGGGAGGGACTCTCCTCCTCCCTCCAGTCGTTTGAAGAAACGTCGCGTCTTCTTCATTAATGCATATCGGTGAGAGGTATTACTGTTGTGTTTTATTTTGTGTGTGTATATGTTTGTGTGTCAGTAGGTCTATTACATTGTCTGAATGTGCAGAATATTAAGGTTTTGTTTGTAATTACGATATAATAAGTCAGTGTTGGGGGTTAATTAAGTTGGGAAAATAGGGATGGTATATAATATTTATTTATTTTTTAAATATGTATTGAAATATGTTTGAATATAAATATTATGCAAAGTTATGTATGGGGGTTGTATGGTCATTATAGGTTTATTTTTTATGGGTGATTCTACGTTATATATACATAGTGTGCTGATTATGGTGAATTAGTTCGTAGGTATAGTAGTATATTTTTGTATATAGATATATATTTTTATTACTTTTATATATTATAATAATATATTTTTATATTATTATTTATATATTCATTATTATATATAGTATATATATTTTATTTATTTTATATATATATATATTTATTATATTATTTTATTTTATATTCAGGTATATATGACGGATTTGCGATTTGGTGATATTTGCAATATTTCTATTCAAAGATGATTTACTCTGATCTTCGATTCTTCTATGATTAATTCTATTTATCGTACTATCAGTGGTCTATTATATCAATTTAATAATTTCTGATTCGATTTTATAGCAAAAATTCCGCTATTCCGATGCGTATCATTGTTCAAAATTATTGGCTGAAATTAGTCTGGGGGTATATTTAGCCTAGTGAGTAAAATGAGTATAAGGATTAGGGTTAATTTTTAATATTTTATATATATATAGATAATTTTCTTGTATATACCATATTATATTATATTATATTATAATTTTGCTTTATCTTTTATTTCTTTTATTATATATATATATATATATATATAATATATATATTAGTATTAGTTTTTGACATTTGTTAATATTTTTTATTTTTTATTTAATTATTGACTAATTTTTTTTCAAAATATTAATCTTTTAAGGCGAAAACAAATATAAGCTAATTACTATTTTATTGAAAATTATTTACAATAAATTTTTGTAAGAACTTTGAATATTTATTTACTATTTATTTAATTTATTATTATTATTTTATTATTTATTTATTATTTATTATTATTATTATTATTATTATTATTATTAATATATTTTATTATTATTATTTATTATTATTATTATGCTTTGAAATCATTATTGATAACTAACATTCATTCATTCATTCATTATTATTTATTATTTTATTATTTTATTTATTATTTATTTAAATTTTATTATATATTTTATTTTTATTTTTTTAATTTGTTTATTATTATTTAGAATAACAATTGTATTGTATTAATATAATTTTTGTATGATTTTTTAAGCTTCTAAAAAGCTTCTAACTATCTTCGATAATTTATTCAGGCGAATTCTTGAGTAAATAAAAATTGTCACTCTTTTGTAACTAAACGAGTTTTTCGTTCCCGCCCCCTCACGTTGGACATTTTTCAGGATATGTGTATGGATTTGTTTTTTAACAAGAATCTAAATATTATAAATTGAAATTAATTACTAATCATTTATTATCAAATATATATTGAAGTAAATTAAAATTTAACTATTATATATTTTAAGAATAATTAAAACTTTGTTTATGTAATAATATATTTATTATATTTAGTATATATTATATATATTATATACATTTATTTATTAATCTATATATTTAATATTATATATTATCTATCTTCTATATTTTATTATATATTTTATTATATTTATATATAGTATTAGTTTATAGGTAGGTCGGTTTCTTTATAATAATTATATTTATATATCATTTACTTATTATTATATAACTATTTTGTATATTATTTATATTATATTCAATACTATTATTATAGTATTATTGTAGAAATAAAGTAATTCACAATATTGTTGTTGTGTGATTTTTGCATGTTCTACTGCATTTTTGTTGTATCTGTCTGCCTTATGTGTTGCAAACATAATCACTTATGTGGAGGTTTATTCGTCGTATAATGTCGCATGTAAGGGTGGGCGGGTCTTGCAGATCTTATCTTTCATCTTGCTAGAGAATTGTGTAATCGATATGTTGGTACATTACGTACGTTGTAATCTTTTTGATTGTTTGGTATTCACTATATATGCTTATTCCTGAGTTTGGTACATTTTTTATTTTTTATGGTTTTTGTCTAGATGTCTGTGATCATATAACTTCAAACATTCACTGATACACAAATACATAGGTAGTATTTTTATGACATCCAATTTCGTCTTACGGTGCTGGCTCATTATTTGTTTGCCTTTTAATATGTTTCTTCAAAATATTTTTTTATTTTGATTCTTCTTTCATTTGTTTGGACTAATCCACTTTCGCTACTTGTAATAGAAGATAAAGTTATTTATAGTAAACTTAAAACTTAACGTAGGATCAATTCAATATATCCAATTTGTTTTTTTCACGTTTTGTCTTATAGAGTAGTGGAAGGAATTAATCATTTGTTTAATTTTCAATTAGTTTACTTTATTCTTATTTTATTTTCTTTAATCAAAGAGGTTTCGCCAGATAGTTGTTATTTTGTGCTCTGTATAATAGCTGTTTATTTATTCATAGACTATTTTATTATGGGCGAGTAGTGTGTGTGTTTTGAAATCAAAATTTTAAATAGACTCCTTTAACCGCTTGTGTTTATTTTAACGTAAATTATCTCTTTTCAATTGATCGGCATTACGATCTGTTTATTTTTATATCTAAAATATTAAATTTCATTATTTGTGCTTTCTTTTATTGTGAGCCATTTAATATCCATTATCACTAGTTTGTGGATTAAAATTATTGAATGCTGTATGTATTCTTAAAAATGACACATTTATTACCGATGACTCCAATTTCATTGGGGTGAGGAAAAATATAAAGTCTTGATAGAATCTTGTCTCTTTATAATTTTTTCGGAATATATAAAGGTCGAGCAATTGTTGGTACCGATGGGGTTCGAATCTTTTATTAATTGAGACTATTATCCATTTTCTTGATAATCTCAAAGTTTCTTGTTTTTAAATTCAAATTAAGGCGTTTGTGGTGCACGTATTTATATAGCATATTTTTTCATAAATTTCTTTTTGCATTTTTAGTGTGTAAATATTTTTATTATATTATTTATCTTTTTTATTATTTATTATATTATTATTATTAATTATTATTTATTATTATGTTATTTTTTATTCTTTGGTTTTTAGTGCTTTTAATTATTACTCTTTTTAGATATTATTTCTGTGAATTTTATTTTAGAGTATTTGTCTGTTATTATTTTTTTTTAACAGTGTTGGCATTGAGTATATTTATTGAAAATTTGTAATTAATCCTTTAACAGTTTAGAATTGTAATTATTAATTATTTATATGTATTATTATTATATATTATTTATTATTATTATTAAGTCTAAAAAGGGAATATTTGAAGATGTTTTTTTTTTTTAATTCGCGAATTTTCTTAATACAAAAATGGAGGGAGTTTCTGCAAAAAAAAAAAAGTTTAACAATAGATTGGCAGTCCTTTAAGAGATGAAAAACCGTTTTAAAACTGATTCATCGCAGCACGGATGAGTGGCGAGGCATAGGGTCAGGGTTTGTTTCCCATCTTTCTGATTCTGGTAGTAAGTTTATTAAAGTAGTTGTCCCTGCTAGTATTTATGTGGTGGTCTCAGTTAAAATGCACATTTTTGTATTTTATTTTTCTCGTTTCTTAATTGTGAAAAATTTCTCTTAGTTTTTTTTTATTTCTTTGTATTCAACGCTAATTAATTACTATATTTTTATTAGTAAAATATAGTATTTTTATGTCGTATGTAAATTAATACTTGGTAAAAGTTGGAGTTCCGGTTGAGAGCAATTACGTATTTACTGTAGATTAAAATTTATATAAACTTTTATTTATATAAATGTAATTATGTATTAAAAAAATATTTTGAAGTGTTGTAGTCTTAAGGCTCGATTTTTCGTTTGACATTTTTAAGTTGATAGATTTTATAATAATAATATTACATATATTAATCGTCTTATTTGATATTATACATCAATTCTTTTTTGGATTTTATTCGTTTTGTCGTAGGTGATTTGAAGATACAGTCTTCGAAAATGTTGTGAGAATTAGGGTGGATATTTATTTATATATTGATATATCTATGTTTTTTTTTTAACGGTGTATATTTATCAATTAGTTTTGATTTAATATAAGAGATAGTTGTACGGTAATGAATTAAAAGTAGAATATATAAATTATAACTTCTTCTCTAAATATGGTGGTCTTCTTTTGTTTTTTCTTTGGTTTCTTCTCTTGCTGGTCTCTATAGTATTATTGTTTAATTATTTTTATTGTGGTATAATATAAATGGTAAAAATATAAGTCTTATATCGTATTTTGTATATATAAGTATTAGATATTTTTGATATATATTTTTATTTATATTATTATTATTTTTTTATTATTTATTTTTTTTATGTATTATGTTTATGGTTAGTTATTTATATGTAATATTAGTTATACTTATATATACTTCTATAATATTGAATTTTGAGTTGTATTATTATTTATATATATTCTTCATACATATTATATATATCTATTATTATTATGTTTTTTAATATTTAATATATCTTTTTAAATATTTATATAGTATTATTTTATAATATATATATTATATTATTTAGTATTATTATATATATATATTATACATATTAATATTTTATCTATCTATATCTTTATTTATATCTATCTATCTTATTTTATATATACTCTATATATATTTAATTTATATTTTTTTTTATATTTAGGATGATGGAGTGAAAAATCAAATTTTGAATTTGAATGTTGCCTGAGGTGCATGAAAAGTTTTCGATGTTAAGTGTTCTCGTAAAAATATATGATAAATTTTTGATGGCCCCGGAGCATTTAATTTATAAAAATCCAATATGTTTCTGAAGATCTACAGTATAATTAACTTGTAACCTCATTTTTCTCGTAAAGTATTTATTTTTGTAAGAATTTTTGTTAAATTAACTTTTTGTTATAGCTCACTTTTCAAGAGAAATAAGAATGATATCGACAATATGACAAGCTCAATCGATTGTAATAGTTTAGAAAATACGCATAGTTTTAATAATAGGAATGATGCTCATGTTCAAGAACCTCTAGCTTCTTTGAATATTAAATATATTCTTCTTACTGCATCTCTCATTTCTCCTCTCTCTCTCTCTTTTTCTTCTCTTATCTTTCTGGCTGTCTTTCTTCTCTATATAATTTAATGGATTTAGGTTATAATAAGTAAGTTTTATATGATATATATATATGTGTGTATATATAAAAACAAAAGTATATTTTTTTTAGTGCTGGAGTATATATTTGTTATATTATTTTACGTTTTTTCAACTTTGTGCAGTATTTATTTTATTTGGTAGGTATTTTATTATGTACTTTGAATCAAGTTTTAAGCCTTTAAATGGAAAAGTTCCAAAATGAATGTGCCCTTTTTCAGTGTTGCTAAGGACACAAGAATTAGAAGTGTTAATTTTGATATATGCGATTAAAGATTAGAGGCAAATTTCAATAAAAGATAAGGAAGCATTATCTTCCATCTCTTGAAATCTGCTTAAAAAGAAGCATTTAATGTTTATCTTTTAACTGTGAATCTGGCTAAATGTAGGTAGCATTATTTGACCCATAGTGTACAATAATTTGCCAATCAGCTAGATTATTTCTTCTGGTATTCTTTAATATCACACTTTAGAAAGTATATTTATCAGGTCTACGATTATTTGGTGTTTTGTTGTGCATGCTACATTTGTTTAAACGTTTTGTGTAGTGCATTATGTATTATTAAGGTGGTTTTAGAAGAATTTCTTATATAACATACACCTTCAGAAGTTTATTGCTTCTGCTTCCAAATGAATTAACTACTGTGGGCCTTTATTCAAACTTAAAGATGGGTGAGCAGGAGCCTTCCATCTATAGGCACTGTAAGTGTCATAAATTGATTTAAAGAAGTTATAGAAAATTTTCCAGTCTAAATTTATACCTATATTAAAAATGCATGAAATTGGTCTCAATTTATCATCATGGATGTTGATGTTGGTGATGAAAAATTTTTTTATTTATTTTTTGTTAGCTTTTTTTTTTTAAAATGGAGAATTGCATGCAATGGATTTTGTATTTCTGGTATATTTAGGTGGGAGGTATATTCTTTCAAAGAATTGGCCAGTTTCTCCAATAATTATTCATTTCTCGATAGCGGCTAACTATAAAGTTATTCATAAATCTTATAATCTGTATGTTTTTAAAATGCAAACTTCTGGGAGGTGCTTATTTTACTCCTTTCTAATGCGGAGCACATTAGTTTATTTCGTTGGGAGAGGATAATTAGCGCTTGCTGTTGGTACATTGATTTAAATAGCTTACTCTCGCTCTTCGCTCGTGAAGGCCAAGCATGTTCTCAATCTGAGTTAAGTTTATGATTATGGTCTTGTAGATTACATACGACATTTATATATTTTATGGGGATCTGTCAATATCAGAGATAATTGGTTGATTTCTATTCACTTCGCTTGAAAATTATTTGATAGAGGTCAATTTCTGTGTGAATTAATAGATCATCTTATTCCGTGAGCTTGCACTACTCAGGAAGTTTATTTCAGTATGAAAAGCATATTATGAGCAAATAAGCATTTTTGAAACTAAGGAATTGTTTCATTTCACACAATCCGTTTATTGCATAGAGCAGGCTCGCTGATATTTAAATGCAGGCGTTTATTATTTTAATTTTTGGCAAAATATTACACAGATTTTTTTTTTATTAATGACAGATGTCCCTTCTTTGTTTCTATTGTCACGATTAAAAAGATTTTTTCCAAGAAGTTATAACAAAGATATAATATTTTAATTATACATAATGCGAATCTTTGTCATATTCACTTAGAATCGTCGATAGTAGCTGTTTCGTTAGTACCGAAGGCTTCTAATTCAGTTTTTTGTCAATTGAAATGAATGCGAGAAGGATTTTATTCGTTGTTCAGAATTGGAATCCATGGAAGCATTAAAAAAATATGACTCAATAAGACTAGTTTATGAACTAAGATTTTTAATAATAGAAATAAAGCTCTAATGGTTTGGGTGTACGTCCAGATGCAACTAACTTCTCGCGGTGAGTTCTTGGTAGCTTGATTTAAGATAGCGAAAAATTCATAGTATATATATATTATATATATAAGTTATATAATTATATATTCTTTATCTTATATCCTTTTTTTCATGTTCTTATATACTATTAATTAATTATATATATATATCTATATATATTTCTTTTTACTAATATAATTTTTATTATTATACATTATTATTATAATAATTATTATTAATTATAATTTGTAATATTATTGCAATTCAGTAATTATGTATATGCAGGGGATGCTTTATATTGATTAGAAACGTTTAGAGTATGTAGAGGATTGGGATTATTAATATATGGAGTTATATATTAATTAATTATTAGTTATAATATTTGGATTTCTTTATAACTGAACGTTACTTGCCTGGGGGAGGTTGGATGTTGGTGGCTGGGTGTAATTATATATAATATAATTTATATACGATTGGTGTACTATGCCGAGACTATGTTGCGTTGTTGGTTTAAGTATTTAGTGTGTAAATCACTATATATTTGTGACTACCTAATATATATTAATGATTATGAGTAAACAATGTAGTTCAATATTAGTCTACTAGTATGTGAGGTAGATTCGTGTATATAGTATATATAATATGTAGGTAATATATTATGGTGTATTGTTAGACATCCTAAACTAACTATTATTACTATATATATTAATATGTACTATTTTGATTTGGTGTTTAGTATGAGCCGTTAGTATTACTATATATGAATTAGGTTAATCTAGTACTAGTATATATAGGATTAGAGAGGATAGTAGAGAGAGAGAGAGAGAAGTGAGTATGAAGAGAAGAGAGTTCGTGTATACTCAAATTTAGTTTTACTTCTTCTTAACACTTTCCTTAAATACAACTTATTATCCGCCTTTAGAGGTGCCATTAACTCTCTTGTATGATTTTTTCCCTCTTGCGTGAGCTATTATAAGTTTTATTTAAAATATAAATTTCGACACATTCCATTTGAGTGGTTTCATAATGACAACTTTAAGAGAATTGAAGAAACTGGTCAATTACTTTGGCTTTGGGTGCAACCAATTCTTATCGATAATTGGGGAGATTGAGGCGAGTGAAACTCTCATCCAAAATTTGCGTCCAATTTTTGACAGTTTTTTGTGTTAAGGAGACATTAACCGATTTAACTTTTTGCACTTCAGGCATTTCGTGTCAAGAATTTTTGATTTACTCCATCTAAAATTAAAATCATAATAATTCATAAATTAGTATATAGTACGTATATGATGTATTATATTACTACTGTAAGCTATAGTGAGTAGTTGCTATTTACTATTTGTAATTTTATGGAAATGTTTTATCAATCTAGTTAGGTTTTAGTTGTCTACGCAAAGTCAAGCCGATCCGTGAGTGTGGTTATCGGTTTTGAGGCGTACAGTCTTCTAGTCGGTTTTATGGACCTCTAGGTTCAGGTTACGATAAGATTTGTTAAGTATACACCGATTTAATATGTGTGTACTTAACAAAACTTATAACTTGAACTAGTAGATTCTTAAATTTTTTTTTCTATTGTACGTAAAACATTTTTTTCCATTGTTTTGTTGTTTTTAATTTTATTATCAACATTTGCTATTTTCAATTGATTCGTTGATAATAATCGTAAAAAATTAAAAAATTATGGAAAGAAAATTATTATTATCGATATATAAATAATCGGAAAATCGAAAAAATATCGTAAAAAGCCGAAATTTGGCGACTTTTTTTCGGAGTTATTTATTTATTTATTTATTTTTATTGAAGATATACATTTGAAATATACGTAAATCGCTAAAAATAAACTTCAAATAGTTTTTTGATACAATTTTTTTTTATTTAATTGATTATAATTTTACTACAGTTATACAGTTATTACATAATTGTTTCCCACCGGAACTCGACTATTACCTAATATGATATGTAGCGTATCAGATTCCTAGCTTTTTTCCTTTTTTAAACTGTGATGAATGAATTTATGTCGGCGTATGTTTCCTACCCATTTCTCTAAAGTCCGTCGTGACATTTACTAATTTTGATTCTTTTGCACATCTATATAATATTCAGTTTACCCTCATACATTTTCCCCGAGACCCAGATATCGGAGCACACTTTTCTTAGTTAATTAATTTTACCTATGACTTTATATAATTTTCAACGTTAACTTATCTGTAACTCTTCTCGAAGATTTTCATTCTTCCACTTCTGTACTTATTGCCTTAAAATTCTACCTTACACTATACGAGTACAGAAATATTGTGTCCTGTAATGTTTCAAATAGTGAAGCTAATTTTTCTTCCGTTTTTTCAGTGCTTGACTGTTTCTCTCAAGTTATAGATGAAGTTCCTAATCTCGAGAGATTCATTGTACATCTCTCCGAGTAGCTGGACTTCTGTTAGTATTGTTAGTGGTGAGGGTTAATTCTTTTTATTCACAATAATTTGGATTAGTTTATAAAGGAAATTACACAAGTGCAGTCCCTCCTAACCAATTCTTTAACACTAGATCTATGTTTACTTATCATTTTCACTAAATATACCATACCATTGTCACTCCCATTGTTAACTCTAAGTAGTTTTTAGTTTCAATAGTCTCTCCAGGTGTTCCTTCCTAATCTAGATATTGTTTTGACGCTTCATTCTGGCTTATTGATGGGCATTTTGCACCACTCCTACGCCACCTTTCTCTGTAGTGATGTTCCGCCCTATTCTAAATTTTGTTTTGACACTTATTTTGATTTTGGCTTATTGATGGGTATTTTACACCACTCCTACCTACGGCACCTATCTCTGTAGTGATGTTTCTTGCTTTGACATGGAAGAGGCCTGTTTTAGCTGAAAAGTTGAGGGCTGTGATCGCAGGTGAGATGAACAGGTTCAGCCTTCTACTACTGAATCTTATTTTCTCAACATCCGTGGTTGGATCGTTTTTGTTTTCGATATGTTAAAGCATTTTTTTGTCACACATTCTATTCGTGAGGTAGCCTTCTGACACTACCTCCCAATTGCACCGTAACAAATCGGTTAGTGTCAGACATCACAATAACATAATGAATTTAAGAGCCTATCGATACACATAACGCCAAGAAGATAAGTAGGCATGGACAGAAGTGCTATGATGAGTTTAGAGTACGAGATTGAGTGAGGCGGATATGTGAAAGAAAGTGATGGGAGCATGTGTAGTGGAGAGAGGAAGGCAAGGAAGGTAGGATAGGGATGAGAATCGCAGATTAGTGTATACACTATGCCGTAAGATCTGCAAATGGTAAAATAATATTTACTGAAGGAATGAGCATGGATTGAAGGACATTAATTTGATTGTGAGTGTCAGAGAGTTAATTATCAACATGGAAAGAGCTGAGCAGGAATACGAAACAAATTCGTAGAAGGCGAAGAGCATGACCCAAATCGTATCTAATATATGAATATTATAATATATATATTACTATATTATAATATTATATTATCAATTAATTATATACTTATTATCTTATATAATTATATTATAATATTAATATATATCTTTATTCTTTCATCTATATAAATTATACATAAATATAATATATTATTTATTAATATATTAAAATATAATATTTTAATATATATATATAAATAATATTATTATATCATAATAATATAATACTATTTATATATTAAGGCTTACTTAATCTCCCTTTCTCCAAAAGACTTCCACTTCAGCAGTCATCCCTCCGCCGCCCGTCACCCTAAAACTATTCTCCCGTCTTTGAAACATTATATATAACCTTTTTTTAAACTACTACTCCGGGTACCTATATTTTAATCTGCTGTCATGATGAATACATTCACTGAGGTTCTGATATCTTAAATTGATGTCTCTGTGACTAAGGAAGAAGATATGAAGAAATAAATAAATAAGAAATGATGCAGAACAAGACATGATCGAAATTAACTAGGATACAAGTAGTAAAGTTCTGATATTGACTCGAAGATGGAGAAGGAGAGTTTGAGGAAGCAGAGAGAAGGAGAGACATGAGAGATTAGATAGGTAGAGCAGATGAAGATGACGAGAGAAGGAAGGAGGAGTACGCCAAAACATAATCTAAATTCTCGAAGGTATGCGATTTTAAGTTGTTTAATGAGAGAGATATGTTCTTAGATAGATGATCATCGACTTAAACAAAATATTGTACATAGGTATGTGTATCCCTACAAAAAGATCGAAAGGGCAAACAATTACCAAAAGAGGACAGGAAAGATGAATGAATATAATCTCGTAATAATTTAATGTTGTTGATATATGTATTAATGTATTCTATTATTCATTATCAAAACTATTCCATAACACTTCAATAAAATCGTATTATTATTTTTATGTTGTTGGTTTGTCTATTTTTTTATTAAATTGGCTTGTGCCTGGTTATTAAATAGAGATGGAGGAGGAAAATTTTATTTAATTACCAATTTTTTTCATAATATGCATTTATATATAGTTTTTTTATAATATTTGCATTTCATTTAAATAAGAATGTATGTCTCTCAAATTCGATGAGTGGGTTAGGCTAGTCGTACTTACTTACAACCTAACCATAATGCGATAACATTTTTAAGTACTTTAACATTTTATTTATATTTAATATACATGACTATTCATAACTTTGACTCCAGTATCATGAAAGGTAAAAACAACCTTTATTTTATTATGTTAATTATTGTTATTTGTATTTAAATTATATTATTATTATTCATTACTTCTATATTATTAATATGACATTACGAAATAGGTATTTTATATTATTAATTCCATTGTTATTATATTATTTGTTAAAAATAGATGAAATTTTTGTGGTATTTAAGTGTTAATTATTATTATTATTATCCAATTATTATTATTACTTCCATCTATCTCATCATTCACTTCCTCTTATTTCTATCTCATTACATCTCATTCAACTTTTTGAAGCCTCTCATATGGATACTATTCTTACTTTTCACTGTCTTCTCCTGCTCATCCCCTACCAATTATACTTCCCCCCCCATAATCCACGCCTTAATTCCCCATCACCCCAGAATTGGAAAGTAATCCGGATTTCGAATGTCCACTCGCGACCCCCAATGAAGGATCGTCTTAACAAGAAGGAACATAATCAAGTCTATACAAATAAGTTTTTTTGGACAATGAGAAATCGCTAAAGTAAAGTACTCGCCGTCGAGCTATTGGATACACGTCTTCACAATAACTGATGTAAGTCACCCACTACTCCATGTGTCAAACTCAGTGAAAATTAATTGGTGGTGAAAGGAAAGCATCTATACGTGAACGCAGAATAAGAGTATTCCGCTAGTTCTGCAGAATCGGACATACTCTCAACCATTCGCACTGTTCATGTGTTAGGTATTTACGCAATTTTTCGCGATGATTCAGTTTCACATTGCTTCAATTTCAAGCACTGTAAAAGTTCGTGCTCTCACCTTCAATGAAATCGTGCGTCACTGGTGGCCGCATTTTCTTGAAATATTTAGTCCTTCCCCTTCTCTTTACAATTTGAGTATTATTTAATTGTGCTGAAGGAGAGCATAAGACGAAAGTTTTCTAAATTGATCATACTGCGCCTTCAATTGATCTATTTTATTCATTGTTTTATCGGAAGTTCTTATCTACTGTGTAACGTGATAAATAAACTATTAGTATTCTCGAGTTCCTACATTTTTCTTGGCGCAATTCTATCACAATAGTCGACTTGTGTGAGAATAAATGAGGGTATTGAATTCTCCATCTGCGAGAGATAATTACATAAACCGTGAATTCCAATCCAACAGGTATGATTAAATATTACAATTGTAATTTTTACCTTATTCCTTATGTATATTATGACCAATATTACTAAGTTAATTTAAAATTATTTCTAAAATATACATCATATAAAATCAAGCAGAAATAACAAACACTTTATATTACAAATAAATTTTAAGTTATTTTATTACTAAAATTGACATATTATTATAATATATAATCATAAATATAAAATAGGAATAATTTTTCATGTAAAAATGTAATAGATTAACTTGTATCACTATATATCTGGCTATATTTTTTCTTATCTAAATAATTGTATTAATACATAATGTGTATTAGTTGGCAATTGATAGACTAATAATCCTTTAGTCATACGTAGGTTCTCCTGCCATTAACCATTAGCTTTATCCCTACCTACACACCACACCATAATATTTATTATTAACACTAACACATCACTCACACACACATCACACACACACACACACTCCACAAAAAAAAAACTTACTCGCTTACACACAACACAACACACACAAATACATATTATTATATTATATTTATTAAATATTGCTGTTCAATCCCATGTTATCACACACATATATTTATAATATTATAAATAAATGTTCGATCATTCTTGTAATGTTTTGAGCGCAGTGTAATATAAAATTCTAGCGGCATATTATTACCGCCAAAAGGTAAGCATAATTATTAATATTGCTATGTATTAGCCGAAAGTAATTATTATTTATGTTATAAATCACCAAATATTTTAGTTTTATGTCTTTTCAATTCAAAAAGAAAACTACTATATTTTTTATAAAAATTTATTTACATTACTTTGGTATGAAAACGCAACAGAGGAGCTGCGATTTAAGAAGGAGATGAGATATGTGTTAGTTTTGACCAAGTCAAAGCGTTGGTTGCATTTCGAAATTATCAAATTCAAGATTGGCTTTTCTTTGAAAACAGTTTGAAATTTTTCTATTTAATTATTATATATATATATATATAATATAATATAATTATTAATATATATTAATTATACTATCAATAATATATTATATTTATTATATTTTATATATAATATTTATATATAATATATATCATAATATATCTTAATTTATAATATAATAACGTAGTTAGTGGGCAAGGTCTACTATAATCAATATCTAATAAATAATTAGTCAACGGTTTATTCTGGATTCTTACTTATATATATTATATATATATTATTCTTATATTATATTACCGTAATCACGGAAAAAGTAATCTTGCTTTACATTTTAGATATTCTTTTGAAAAGAAAATCCATCGTAAATTCATACTAAGTATATTAACCTTATTTAGTTTAAAGCTTATTTGACTATGACATTAACTTAAGGCATCTTTTCGTAATATATTGGTTTGTGTATTTTAAATTTATTCAACATACTAATTTATAGATATAAAAAAACAATATGCCCAGTATTGTAAGTACCGCATGCGCACTCAGACTCAGGTCATTTAACATTACATCCAACGATTTAAAGTGGTCGAGTAACAGCGTTAATCCACGTCTTATTAACCCAACATTTTAACCGTTTACTGATCTACTATCACGACTAGCTAAAGTAAAGACTCTTCTGCAAATCATCTTTTCTCACTTTGATGTTCACAACGCATTAATAGAGTTATAAAATTTCATACCATAAACTAGCTTAAAAACCGATTCAGTTAACTCACTTGTTCGGTCTCAGTGGCACACAATATTTTCTTTCCAATTCTTTAAAATCTGTTATTACGATTCTAGCACCTTGCAAACATAATGTTTTTGTCCTAAAATTCATAACAAATCAGCTTTCATCATGGCTCCTTGGTGTTTATTCTCATATCTATATTAAGTTTTATACTCATTTCAATAACATCATACTTTTTAATCATCACCTGCCTAATTCTCCTCTACCTATCCTCTATATATCAAACCCTTCCGATAATCGCTAACACAAAACCAAATTCATCTATCTACCGCATACATATCCTACATAATACGATTTAGTTATATATCAACTTCAATAAATAATCCATATCACCATTCTTCAGCCATATATTATTAGATTATATTATCTTATATAATATTATATTATATCATATATATATTATATTTATTATATATAATATATAATTTATATAATAACGTACCTTTTCATACCATGGTCAAAAATTGTTATTAACTATTCCTAAACTTTTTGAGACGGTTTAACGTTAACGTAACGTTGAACTTATCCAGTTACCATTCTTTACCTGTAAACGCTTTAATTTGATTATAAACGCTACTTAATTTTTTTGTGTTAACGAATTAGGGATTAATGGCGTTAACTATTCTTACTAAAACCATTCATTATTTCATAATGTTAATACTATATTATAATAATATATAATATAATACTATATATATTTAATATATAATTAAATTTAATAATTAATTATAATTTAATATATATATTATTAATATATATATATAATAAATATTAATATACTATAGTTATATATATTAATATATATATTATAATAATTATATTTAATATATAATTATAATATATATATTATAATTAATTAATATAATTAATATATATCTAAATATAATACTTATTTTATAATTCAAATATTAATATATATATATATTCAGTATGGGCGTAGCATTGACAATTTAGGTGGGATATAATCACTTATTATATTATATAAATATAATTAATATATATATATATAATAATATATATCTTATATATATAATATCTAAAATATTAATATGTGTTATGTGTGCGGGTGAAATTCTAGAAGAAGTATGTCGAAGCGGTATTGGTAGAGTGTAGATTTGGCAGGGTCTGTGTACTCATAGCTAATTCGATAGTTTGAAAGTAAACGTAGATAAGAGTAAGGTTATGGTTGAGCAAGACAGTCCTCAGTGGGAAGTTATCTAAGTTGATAGCACTGAACATAGTGATACTAGAGAGATTTTAATATTTGGTATAATGTATATATAATTATTAATATATATATATTTATATATATAAATATATGCTGTGTTTAATTATGAAATATTTTCTTATTCGGAGGGAACACGTATCAACGGAATTAGTTGAGATTTGCTGATATTTACGATTACAAAGCAAGACGTTAAAAATCACCATGTGATAGATAATGGAGTAGCTGTGTAATTTTACTTCATTGAAGTAGGTATTTATATATAGATACTTAGCCTATTATATATATTATTTATATAATTATTTTTTTATATTAATTATCTATTATATATTTTAATTATTTAGTACATTATTTAGTGCCATGTTAAACTATTTTGTTTATACCTATTAACATTATTCATTCATTCGAGTTTCTCTAGATGTGTAAACCTGGAAGACTTCTTATTACAATTAAGAATTTTCCCGATCTAAAGTACAATAGGTCAGAGACGTCCTAGGGGGCGGGGTAGGTGTGAAAAGAGATATTCGAGTGAGAACTGGAATACAATTAATTAGCGCAATTCATTTAGGAAGAAAAATAGTTACTAATGAGAGTATAAATTCATGACAGTACGTACAATGTGCTGTATTTAGGACCATTGAGGTGCTTGAAGAGTAAAGGGACTATCTTAGTAGTAATCGGATTTGCGATTTTAATATGTGAGGGCTACTTAGGTTATACTGTAAGGCCAGAAATTGTGATAGCTTGTAGAAATCTGTGTTAGTCAAGATACATGAGGAATAGAATATATAAACGTTCAGGGTGAGGAGTCATCAAAGATTGAATTATTGAAAAACTGAGATAGAATGCGGGCACAAAAAAAGTTGAGAATTGTAGTTGCAGCGGAAGTTTGTAATCGAGAATATATCCGAGGAGATAGCACTAGATATTCAGATTATGTGAGAGGCATGGCTCAGGAAACAAACAAGATGAGTATTCTACGTCTTCGATCTCTATGAATAATAGAAGAATAATGAAAAAATATATAAGAAGAAGAAGAAGATAAAGAAAGAAGATAATAAGAAGAAGAGAAGAAAGAAGAATAAAGAAATAAGAAAAAAGATAATAAGAAGAAGAAAGAGTAAAGAAGTAAGGAAGTAAGTAATAGGAAGAATGTGAAACTTGAAAATTAAACATAATTCCCTTGTAATTGAAGATACTAATATTAACTCATTGCTGATAATTAAGGTAGGAAAAAATGGTAGATGAAGAAAGAAAGAAGCTAACATGAAATAAGAAGTAGAATGAGGAATATAATTAGAAGTCAGTAGTAAGAAACTTGTAATTTATACAGTTTTGTATTAATACAGTAGCTATTTCCTGCAGATGAACATGGATCGAATAATGAGAGGATCAAAGGTTCTCTATAAAAGCAGCAACAACTTAAGGTTAATGGAATCACATCTAGAGAAATGCATGTAACGGCACTTATTATTGCTTAATTAGGAGCACACATAAATTATGATATATAAAGAGATGCACCTGGCGCTACCTAAATGGAGATAAATAGGACTATTCTTCATGGGCTGCTTCGCGCAGCTCTGGCTCCCACAATTATTCTGTATACACATTTAATTATTATCTCTAAAGCAAGCAGAACAGCCTACTATTATTTATTGGATGAAAAAGCTTAATATATTGAGCGATTCTACACCTTTTAGTTTACTAAATTTACATATTTTATATATTTATAATTATGTTAAATATTATTAATATTTTCTTTCATGTATAACAATTTTTCATTTAATGAAACGTAGAATTATTATCGTAACATGATAATTTGTTAAAAGATTGATGTTTCTATAATGTTATCATTTCGTGATAGCACTGAGCCTAGAATAATAGAGTCGCCTCTGGTTATAATAAATAATTATATAATATGATATATTATTTAATTAATTATATAATTTAATTAAACATATAGCATAATATATCTATCTATATTTATTAATCAAACTTCGTATATATATATCCTATGAATACATGTATAATATCTATATAATATATAATCAAATCTTAGTGTAGTTTGTATGTGTGGTGGTTTGTGTTTGAGTGGTTGGTTGTGTTGATGTAGTTGCTTAGGAGTGTATGGTGTTGTGTTAACATGTAAATAAAATACATTTTATAAAGTATGAAATTTAATTTAGTTTTCATAAACATTGATAAAACAAATGAAACAATAAAAAAGCTTCTAAATTTAATATTCTCATTGCATAGCTGCATATTTTAGTATCTTCATATATTATATAACTGTAATATGAAAAATGGAAACTAAGTAATTTAAAAACTAGGATAGCTTGTAAAATGTTAAGCAAAATCTGATCTTTTTCATATTACGAAGTTCATGATGATCTGAAAAACAATAAAAAAAAAAATTCCAATACTCTTTGTAGGAAGCTTGCTCTTCAAAAATCATATAATTTTGACAAAAAGCAACACACCAGGATTTAGACAACGACATGGAGAGAAAACCTATTATTGATCAAAGAAATAAATAAACGAACGGTATTACGGAAACCTCGACTGATTCATCATCATATTATTATACAACTATTAAATTACAAATATAAATATAAATAAATGTGAAAGATAATAATTATAATGATATATGAGATATATTAGTCTAAAAATATTAATTAAATAACTCATGAATAATTATTACATATAAGCATAAGTATAATTACTAAAACTTGTGTGAATAAAAAATCTAGCTATGGGGTATAATAAAGGCGAAGTTTACCGAAGCACTAATCAGATGGTATCTATCACACACAATTATCAAAAGGGATAATAACATAACGTGGGTTAAAACAGAACTGGAAAGCAAGAAATATTATCTTGACAATAGAACTGAGATAATATATAAACAATCGTTAAAATGGCAACGAATTATGATTATTAAATGAATAAATCAAATTCAAATGGAACACGCGCAATATTTACAATCTAGTTTCAAATATTATCAGATTCAATTGTAGGGAAGTAACATTTCATTAAAAAAAACTAAGTAAAATAATAAAATAACAATCTAAGCATCAAAAACAAGAACAACAAAATAAACACAACTATCAAAATGATACAGAGTACTAACAACGTTGGACAGAAAATATGAATAACTATATACGATATACCAATCTAAACAATAAGAAAGGGTAATGACATTAGCCAATTATTCTTCAGTTAAAAACCCATTACATGATGAGTGTTTATGATATTAAATGAAAATTAATCTTCCAAAATTCATCTTGGGAATGTGATTTATTATGCAATTATTATTATACATATGATTTATTAAAATTAAACAGGTCACTTATTATATGTTGTTTGTTAAGGGTGGTGATTTATTTATATGATATGTTATAATATAGTATAAAATTTGTATTAAAAAAGATCATATTTATCTATATTATATAATATTAAGTATTATCTTATGAAATTTATATTTTATATTATTTTTGATTTATATTTTTTGATTTGGTAAGTTAATCAATCTTTAAATTTATAAAAACAATATAAAATAAGTATAAAAAATTATTATAGTTTAAGATCATATTCAAACGGAAAAGATGATGATTCACGGGCTCAAAATGGTGATAAGGAAAGGCGTGTAGATATCAACCGTAAATAACACAAAACGCCAAGCATTGAGAAACAAAGAATGACAGTGAAGATTTGCAATATAAGTAAAAGCGAATATTGGGTCGAATCAGTAGGAGCAAAGTCTAACAACAAATAATCCCAACTAACATCTTAAAACAAATTAAAGGAAATTTTTAAAAACAGGTATTCTTCACAAATATAATCATATGAAGCATAAATTAGAAGGAAAAAGTAAAAAAAAAACCACTCAGATTCCTACTCTAACTACGTATCAAAAAAGGAGTTAAAACATTACCGTCCAGGCCCTTGGAACGGGAGGCGAAGCGGAAAAGCATATGGGCAGCAATAGGCTCAGGAGCAGTACCAGAAAAAGCGCCTGACCGGGCAGTTTCCACTACACTAGCATGAATTATTATTAAATATAACAGAAGATAGGAGCGAGGGTGTTTTTTATTATGGTTACAAAGAAAAGAGCATTATTAAAGCGGAAAATTGAAAATATTCAAGTATTAAATCTTTATATTGATATACATATAATTTTATTAAATAGTGGCGTATTCATATAGGTCTTAACGGGAATTTATAAAAATGTTAATATTAATATTAGATTTAAATTAATAATAAAAGTATTGAGAGTAGAATAAAAATATATTATATAATTAGTTCCTCTGGTTGTTGACAATGATGCAGTTTTGTAATAGGTTAGCATTCCAGAACATCAGTATGTTATCGGGTATACTAGAACTCTTCAGGAAAATACATATTCACTTTTGGGATGTCATCGGTAGGATAAGCTCAATTTGTCCCTTACCTCCCAAATAGGCTTCCACTCAGCAGTCAGCGCTCTCGCCCGCGCCCCTAAGAGATGGTGCCCGTCTGGAATGTGACTTCTCAACGACCCCATTTAGCGGGAGGGATACATTTTTGTAATTTCTCGACAGACTCATGAGATGTACTGTGTATGAGGAAGAGTGGTGGTTGTCTCTTGTAATAATCCCGAACGATACATATTGAGCTAGGATAAAGAAATGATGAATTACCCTATATCGGTCCGCGAGACCGCAACAGAGAGGATGAGATAAAGAGGAATGAAGGGAGAAGCATGATAGTAATAGAGGAGAAGAAGAGGAGTAGAGTTGAAAAGTAGAGCAATAGAGTTAAGATATGAAAAATGCAAGAAGGAGGAGAGGGAGAATGATGGAGGATACGAAAAGAGAGAGATGCTACAGAAATAATTGACACGAAGTGGAGAGATATTAATATGAATGTAACATCTTTAATTAAAAAATAAATGTTAATAAGCAACGAAAGAGGTCGATAATGTCAAGATGAAAAAGAGCTATAATACCATATAATCTGTACGAGAACGTTTTTCTCGAAATTAGCTAATATCCATAAGAAGGAAAAGGGAGCTTCGACTCATCCCTCAATGTGGTAAATATAAGTTATGTTGAGGTAAATGTGATGTATACATAGTAATACTAATAGAAAAGAGGCATTTTGTTTTTAATCTGTAAAAAGTAGAGAAGTATCATTCCATAATTATATATAATTTTTTATGGTGGATTTAGAAGAAAGAGGAGGAGCATATTTATTATTCTAGCCACAAATTAGTCGTAGTTGTCATTATAGATTATATATTATGCTTAGGTACAAGAGTAATATCTGAACTTGTTATATGGGTAATAGTAGTCACTATATAGCTGTGTTATAATTTATATATTATTAGTGTCAAATAATAATAATAACATTAAATCAAAAAAGGGTATAGAATATAAATATTAATAATATATGTATATTGATATACTTATTGGCGCTATATCGCGATAGTATATTAGCAAAAAATAATAGTTGAGTATTTTAAATAAGGTCTGGGTGACGGATTAATCGTGAAGAGATCTAGAGGGAATCAAGGAGGACTTCGGCTGTTTTAATCAGGGATCGAGAATACGGAGATCGGCAAATTTGTATGCTGAGATTTATTTGCCGATCTTTGGGTAATATTTACACCTTCCATAAAATAACATTTTTTATTCCGGATCTTTATATATTCAAAGACAATATTCGAAGTGTGCAGTATTGATTTTTTAACTCAGTTCTTTCTTACGATTTCTATTATATTAAAGAAAACTGGATGGCTGCATCTTTACGTATATCTCTTTACGATATCATGTTAGATTTCAGACAGTCATGGTGAGGAGACAATCTGGCAGGTTCGTTAGTCATTGATAAGGTAATGATGTTGATAAATGTAACCCGGTGAAGTCGAAGTAAGAACAGTGAAATATTGTCTTGAGCTGTAATAATGGAGCCAATTGAATATACAATGCTAGTCCTCGAGTTCTACACACTTTCAGTATCTCAATCACAGCATCTAATATAAACATTGTCTCAAAATGTCAATGGAAGAAGTCAGATATTCTCGCCTTAAAACAAAAAATTCCAATGTTATAAAATTGTTTTAAAAGAGAAAAAAAACGGCACCCATATATGGGGCCGAAAGGAAGTTTTTGAAGACGTCATCTCAAAGGCACGATCAGGAAATACCTGCTTTTACAACTCTTTGACACTCAGTTTCCAATGATGCCCAAATGAACAACGCAGACTGATAAAAAATACCATAAGCAGAACAAATCCGTAGTCTTAATCACTCGCCTCAAGCTATGGCCAAGTATGATATAACAAATCTTTAATTTACCACAGCAAGATTATGTATGTACAAACCAGATTAATAGCCACTATCTAATGGCTTTCAAAAAAATTTTCGAACAAAAGGAGCGGCTCAGCTTCATAGCTGTGACATTCAAAACCTGCTGCAGAAAAAAACGGAAATCTGAAAAATTGCTAAAAATACCTAAAATTTTGTTGATTGTACAAATTATGCCATCAAGGAACAATGGCATCGGCAAATAATCCAAATATATGATTGCAAGTTGTTTTGAAAAGCTGTCAGAAAAAAGATATTGAGGGAACGTTGGTCTACAGTTACTCAGCATGGAATCGTAAAAATATTCATGCATTTACTTTACTGATAAGAACTTGTGCTTGCTACCTATCTTATCCAACGCTTTAAAACTTACATTCCTTGAGGATGATATAACAATATAAAAGGGAGATAGTTTAAGCAATGGATGTCGAAAAATATATGTGATTAAAGGAAAGAAAACAGTTCAGCTCTACTTAAACCAAGTCTTCAGACTTCTGATTACACAGAATAGGCGAAAAAAGTGATTACTGAAAGCAAAAGTTTAATTCAGAGCGTTTTCGGAACATTAAAGGAAGACTTCTACAAACAGCAAGAAACTATCTAAGGAAAAGACACATTATTGAAAAAAATGTATGTTATAAAAAGTAGAAATCAGCCAATAAAACATATGAAACTTAAAAGTAAAAGTCCCTTACATGGTGGTCATCGAATAAAGGGTACCTTTCAGCATTTTGGTGTCCTTGCTAGAAAATATTTAAGCTCGCCCTCTCCGTGGAAGTGAAAGCACTCTTCAGAATGGAGATCACATTATTCTCCTAAAATCGGATGCACCAGCAACGTGGTAAAAAATGAAGTTTTTGCACTACAATTTAAAAAGTCATGTCTGCCTTTTGACTAAATAATAATCGATCGTTCTGAAACATTTTAACGCAAAAACATTGAAGGAATTTTTTTTCAAACAAAAAAGACAAAATGTTCATTGTATGACACGATTTTTAAAAATATCAATATTTTCTCGGTTCAATCAAGAGAAAGTAATTAAACTAATATTAATTTAGAAAAGATAAATATGTATAGAATTTAAAAAAACATTAATTTATAAAGGTTTAAATATCTAAAATTATTGTTTATCACAATAGGCATATATATAATATATGAATTATATAGTAATAATATATATAATATATAATATTTATATAATAAAATATATAATAAATCAGTGGTTAAAATTAAGATATACAAGAATCCATCGGATCGGCACTTTTTACTGGTATCGGTATCAATCGGCATTCGCTGGAAATTTGGAATCGTCACATCACTAAATATATGTATACTTATATTTATATAATTATAATATAATATTATTATTATATAAAATATATAATTTAGATATATAATATAAATAATATTATGGATTAATAATATATCATCGATTAAAAACCTTATATTATTACTCAAGGGCCTTTTCTGTATGAAATAACCACGAAGAGGCAATATTTCATACTATATATATATTATTCTAATATATTATATCGTATAATATATAATAATTTACAATATGATATATATAAAGTATATTATATACTAGAAATTAAAAATATAAATGTATATATATATAATTAGTATATTAATATCTATAAGTTACGGTGGGCTGAGGTGTAAATTAATTGGGCAGGAGGGGCTGCAAGTTATAACTATAGGTAAAGATAGATATAATATATGAAATTAATATCTATATATATATTTATTTAGTATGTATATAATTATATATATATATTGTATATAGTTTAAAGTGATTATGCATAATTATAGTTAATAATATATAATAATATATTATTAATAATATTTATATTACATATATTAATTATAATATATTTAGTATGTAATATATAATATATGATATATCATTATATACATATTTATAAATATATATAGAATTAGTATTATATTAGTAATATAAATCTAGTAAATATTAAAATATATAAATATAAATATAATAATCTAATATGTAATATACTCTTAATTATAGTAAATATATATATATATATATACTAGAGCTAGAGCCAGAGCATACGGTGACTTTTAACGGGGGACACAGGTAGGCTGGCGCTCTAAAAAAAAATAAAAAGCAACTATAATTTCCTATTTTCCATATTATTCACTACTATTCAACGATGTTAAAATAATATTACAAACGACTAAGTGTTTACATTAAGCATTTATTCCTTAGGCGTAAATTCATTTATATTTTCTAATCACTTGGATGGGAGGAGTAGTCGAATTGTGCTCCACAGAAACATAAATAAAAACTTCAAAAACACTGGTGTATCAATGGCAATGCTAAAGAAACCTTATTCTAACCGTCTAATTTAGGAAATTTTCACAAGGCCTCCTCTCGAACACGTCAAAAAATAACTCCCAAATGACAACTCTACTCAAAAGTAGAGTTTCCCCATTGCATTAATTAAGAAAAAATAATGAAAACTCATTTTTAAAAAAAAATTTTTTTTTTTTTAAAAATAAAAAAAAACTTATTATATTAAAAAAATCAAAATAGAAAATAATATATAATTAATATATATTATAAATATATATATATATATTACTATATATATATAATAACTATATATATATATAAAGTATAGTATAGAGAGAGAGAGAGAGGAGAGAAGGGAGACAGAGAGAGAGAGAGAGAGAGAGAGAGAAGAGAGAGAAGAGAGAGAGGAGAGAGAGGTATCCTAAACTAAAAATTACTATATTGAGACCGGGAGGCCAAGGTGAAGAACGAAGGAAAATCCCAGATCTGGGGACTCAGGCGGGCAATGCTAAGTTCGAACACGTAAAGATAATGTGATTAGAGCGTATTTTGATTCACCCGTCAATCAGTCTAGGTTACACTCTAAACTGCAAGTAAATAGCATCCTCCTCATGAGTGAAAATTGGTTGTCAATAACCTTAAGAATGCATACGTGGTTTTGTGATGCTGAATTATGAATACGATGAATATAACAGAGGAATGAAGAAAAATCCAAGGAAGAAGAAAAGATCTCGTACGAAACGGCAAGGAAATAAATATAATATTATTGTATATGAAAAATTTAAAAGGAATTGTTATTTAAACATAATAATTTATATGGAGGCTACGAGACTAGCAACTTAAACAGAAGTTTATCTGCAGGAAGATAATCCATTGCCTTACGAAGAAAAGATGATAATATGCGTCGATGATGAGGTTTCAAACGAATGGGAAAAGCAGTAATAAATTTCAAGCGTCCTCGCCTGCCTAAACCAAGTTGAATAGGTTAATCTCCTGCTAAAGTTTGGATATGAAGTATTCACACTTATCGGCATTATACGGTATTACGTATGGCATTTTAGAATGGTTAGTTAAGTAACCGTCCTATCTTATACAAGTTGTTTCGGTTCATCGATTGTCTCACAAATTTATGACTTCTTATTGATGCATTTATGATATATTACTTCTCAGTGCCGAAATTAACAGGTTATGTGTTTATTTTGACGTTATTCCTCGTTGCTAAACTATTTATCTTAGGTCCAACGAAACATGACACTGAAAGTTAAGGCTGGGATAGTTAATACCGAATGATAAGGATGTGCTTTTATAAGAATATAATTGATACCTTTTAATCTTATACATATATTTGTTAGGATGCTAGATTAGATTAGGGTACAATTTTAATATCGATATATTTAGGGTATAATTTAAAGTAAATATAAAGTAAATGTGTGTAAGAAAAAATATTTTGTGAAATATCATATTAAGAAAATCTTTTGCCTTCTTTTTCCTTGTTTTGTGTTAAATTGATGATTGTTAAACCTGAGGCATTGGATTGATTGATGAGTCTTATTTACAGAATCTAACAGGAATTATAAAGGAAACAGTCAGATTATTACATATTATATAATTATATATACTATATTATTAGTTATATAAATATAATACTAAGTAATAATATATATATAATATATATCATTAATATACTATATATTATATATCATATATATTATAAGGAAACGTAATTTGCTTTCTTAGATTCTTATTTCCATATTCTGAATATTTATATTCAAAACCTATATCTATGTCGATTTTCTGTATATATAAGATTTTATATTATATATACTATATTATAATATACTAATATACTATAATACTAATATTATAATGTAAATAGATAAAGATAAAATCGATATAGCTATATAAAATATATATATAGTATAATATACATATATATATATAATATATAGTATTATTAATATATTATATATATATATTATAATAATATATCTAATATATATATATATTATTATATATAATATAATACTATATATAAGCCTCGAGGAACACAATCAATCTCAAAAACTACAATAGCTGCATGGAAAAGGAATACATTGCTGGAATGGTACAATTCTAGTGCGGAAAATGTAAGCGATCATTGTGGAAAATTTGTTGAGATCAAGGTGGTATAATTAGTGAAAGCCTATTCCGAAACTTTTTAAACGTTACTCGGTTAAATAAATAAATTTAAACTAAGATTGTTTTTTTTTTTTAACTAAAGAACTACCAAGGTAAATTTCCGGCAGCTGGCAGGGAGTCCGGGTCTCTTCGGCCTTCGGGAACCTATTCGGGTTGGACTGATTTCCCCCTTACGGGCAATGGGTCTCGGAACCGGCCCTCATTGTGATTTTGGTGTGTACAAGGCGGGGTATCCTCATTTGACGTGTCGGCAAGGAATGATCTTTTTAAAATTAGGGGAGTAATCCGTGGTCTGTCATATTGTTAATTACTATTATCTGACCTTTGTTCTGGTCTGCATATGATAGTGTCTCTTCCTTAGAGATTTATGTAACAAATCAGACACTGCTCCATCTCTATGATTTATTTTAAATTCAATTAGTAGGCTGTGAT
The DNA here is from genome assembly GCA_015478945.1 of Trachelipus rathkii. Lineage (NCBI taxonomy): Eukaryota > Metazoa > Arthropoda > Malacostraca > Isopoda > Trachelipodidae > Trachelipus > Trachelipus rathkii. The sequence continues at coordinate 28,552 of JABUQX010099266.1, forward strand.
GCGTTTATGTTGGTATTGTTTACCGGCACCCTTGTAGCGAAATGATGAGACCATAAGGGTTTCCACACGCACCCATTCTTACTCAATTCCCCTTCACATCCGCTATAGATGACAACGCTCACCGCACGACATCTCTTCAATATACAATTTTTTCCATATATACCAAAAAAAATGCAACCAAACCATTAAATATTTTAGAATCTTCATATTGCCGACATCAAATACCCTCCTCAACAACGATAGTGGCCGTTTAAACTACTATTGCTTTACCCTCCCAGATGGAAAGTTTTGTCATTCTTCAACCCGTTGTTTTTCGAGTTAATGCATTTATTTGTATACTCAGTAAGTTTCCTCACGTGTTTTTTCTCTTTTCATTGAAGTGTTAATTGATTATGCAGGTTTTAAAAGTTATCCCTTGATATAAAAACCATTCATTCATGTCATTTATTTTGTTTATATATTTTTAAATAGTTTTCTATGTTATTTCGAGTATTCAGTTCAGGAAGACTTGCAATTTTAAAAGGTTTGTAAAACTAATTTAAACAAGTTTTGTATGCTAATAGAATTTCTTAGTTATTTGTTAGAATACTCACATTAATTCTAATTAACTCCATTATTTTATTTGTATTTTTTGCCTGATGATGAATCAGTCGAGTTCGAAACGTCGTCTTTTTCTTGTATAAGTTCTTCTCTCCCATGTCGTTGTCCTAAAGCCTGTGTTGCTTTTTGTTTATTAAATAATATTTATATATATTATATATATCATATATATATTATATTATAGTATATATATATATATATATATTATTATAATTTTTATAATATATTTTATTATATATATAAATATAACTATTATATATATAATTTATTTTTTAATATTTATTTATATGTTTATATTTTATATATAATATATTTTTTTTTTTTATTTTATATTTATATATATATATATATTTATAATTATATTTATATTATATATATTATATTATAATATTATATATATATTATATATATTATTATATATATCTATATATATATTATTATATTATATACATATATAATTATATATTATTATATATATATATATTCGTGTAGGTGTTTGTGTGTCGCGCATCGTATTGTGAACTTATTGATAAATTTTCAAAGTTATTTTTAATATATAACGTTTCTCTGTGTGGTAATGGATATAAATCTGAAATGTCTGAATTAATTAAATTGAATTTTGTTAATAATGATATTCTGTGAATTGTTGTTAGCAGTATTAGCTTTATATATATATATATATATTAATATATATCTATATATATTATATATATTATATATATATATATATATATATATTATATATATATATATATATATATATATATATATATATATATATATATATATATATATATTATTCTTCGAACTGCACAATTGCACCCATGATTTTGCTGAACAGTTTCGTTCATACTAGGGTTGGCCGGAACACAGAGTGCGGTGCTGTGCGGTGCGGAAAAACAATTCCAGTCTCCCGATGTGGTGCGGTTTTAGAAATATCGAGATGCGGCGTTGAGCGCGATGCGCATTGAAGTATAGAGGTGCGGTGCGCTTACTCTGGTGCGGTGCAGTGCGGTGCGGTGAGGAAAATTCCGGTGTTCGGCAAACCCCAGTTCAAACTTTTGCTTCTAGTTTGGAAATATCTTAAAACTTTAAAACTTTGTTTCAGATCAAGAGTTTAACTCCCTTATGAAGTGTTTAGCTGAAGATCTTTTCTCTTTCTAATGGTGAATCTTTTGCTATTGTGCGAAACAAAGCGAAAGGCTTCGACAGAGTCTGGTAAAAGCTTTGATTGCTAAGTTTCTACTTTTTGTTGTTGTTGTTGTTGTTTTTGTTGTTGTTGTCTTTCCCTGCCTCTGTAACCGTTCTGATATCCTTTCCGGTCGTTCTATATCAGCAGTTTCGGATGAACACCTTTCACCCATTAAAATATACAGTATCAATAACTTCTGTGTTCCTCAGAGGTCTCTGATATATGTGTCATTTTAAAACCTATCCACTCCTATGCTTATATGACTCTTACTTTCATTATTTCTTTCAATTTGCCAAGGGGTTTACTTAGGGCAGCTGCTTCCTGATCTTTTTCGTATTTCTAATTGGATTAGAGAAAGTTTAGTATGAATCTCTCTCTCTCTCTCTCTCTCTCTCTCTCTCTCTCTCTCTCTCTCTCTCTCTCTCTCTCTCTTCTCTCTCTCTCTCTCTCTCTCTCTCTCTCTCTCATGGTTGTTTTCAATACCTCAATACTCAGTTCCTTCATTTTTTCGACGACATAATCTTCCATTCAACTATAATATCTTTTTTCGAATATCATCCGACTCACTTCGTGTGTTACCTAAGTGTACTTAATATTACTGAGGTTTGCTTTTCTCATGATCTCTCTGGGTTTAGAATATATCTTATTTTATTACCAAGCTTCAAAAAAAGTTGGATGTTCCGGGGTTCTTTCGGAATTTTTTCACATCATCTCAATGGCTTGCTCTGTATAGGGGAACCGTTCGTCCTTATTTGGAGAATTCATCATACATCTGGAATATGTCTACTCACGCAGTTCTTGAAAGGAGGGATTCCAGGGCTTTCGACTTAACTATCCAACTCTTACTTCCCTATAAATTGCTGCTTCATTCTCTTTATACTTTCAATCTTACAATAACGGACATTGCTCTCTTCTGACCTCTGTTGTCACATAACTCCTCCTTTTCTAACAATCTCCACATCGTTTCTCTGTCCAACACTCTTACCCAATACCCAAGACTTGACTATGCTCATTTTTACAAGTTTTCTACTGGTAAAACCTGGAAGATCCTTCCGTATTCTATTTTACACACTTAACTTTGACTTGCACATTTTCAAAACTCATGTTGCCTTTATCTTGAATCTCAAACTGACTTTCCCCACCACTTAGG
>JABUQX010099267.1:10000-11679 GCA_015478945.1 Trachelipus rathkii
AGCACTCCATTAAAACTTTGTAAAAATTTTAATTTATGTTCGTACTTATGCTAAGATTTGCGCAAGCAAAATTTTAGCATAAGTTGAAATGAAATAATATATAAACCCGTCCGGTTGAGATACTCATCAGTCAGATTAAATTAACAAGAAGAATCAGAAGAAATAAATCTTACTCAAGATATTCTCTCTAGAATTCCTCCAAACTTCAAAACTTATCAACTTTCGGCAAGGGAGGTAAATTTATGGAAAGGCCTCGACTTCGAATCTCTATCGCAAGTTTTCCAAAAGAAGTCGGGCAAGGGAGGTAAACGCGTGGAACAGTCCGTAACTATTAAAAGACATGCGAAGAAAGAGTATCTCAACAGAAGGGACTTTTGTTACTTCTTTACTCATGTTTAATAAATACCTCATTCAAAATATGGATCTTTAAATTACCATCATCCTCTTATATAGGGTTCTTGCTCACAAAAGCACCAATCTAGCAAGTCAGCCCTATATAAGTGGTGAACCGGAGAAGAACACCCAGAACTTCAATCAACGCCTTCTAAAAACCGAAGAAAAACAAACAAAATAAAGAAAAAAAAACTACAATAATACTAAAATTCTCAGTCAGAAAGCTCCGAGAAGATGACTCAAGCAAACGAACATTATCAATACGAACTTCAATTTTCACTTTTAATTAATTTTGGATTATGGTCTTCATCTTTTCACAACTACTACAGTTCGAGGATTCATCGTCAGACATATCAAACTTCCTTTACGGTATGGATTTATTTCAGCATTCAAGTTTGGATTATGGGCAGAAATTCATTTTTGGATTCCACAACGAACTTTGATTCCTTTTCGAATTCTAAATGGTTCCGTGACCGCTCTCTTGAAAACTTGAAACTTGAAACTTCTTTTTTTTATCGGGTTTGTATATGACAAACCCTAACTTTTTAGAGTAAAAACAAATAATTTCACTTTTTTTTTATTAGAAAATTTCCTCATCTACATCATGGTGCGATTTTTGTTTGGAAATTCTGAAAGAATTTTAGAATTTTTTTAGATAGGTGTCAAGCTAGAAAATTCCTTTTTAATTTCGAAATTGCAGTTCAATTTTCCAGGATTAAAACTTCTAATTTACATTTTTTACAAAATATATTTCTTATTTTAGCCAACAACAACCAAGGCTCAGCTTATTCTTAATCATATAAATGGTGCAGGAGTCTGAGAGGAAGCCGGATCCTGAGTCGGAGTCGGATCCGGAGTTTAATTTTTTTTCAAAAAATTTGTTTTGCAAAATGAAATAATTCTTCCCGAAATCGGAGCTGAACAATTTTGAAACGAACCAGAGGCATAGACGGAGCCGGAGCCGGAGCCGGAGCCAGAGCAGGAGCTTGAGCCGGAGCCGGAGCTGGAGCCAGAGCCGGGCCGGAGCCGGAGCCGGAGCCAGAGCCAGGTCGAGTTTTTTAAGGTTTATTTTGCAGATGAAAGTAATTCTACAAAGTTGGAACTGAACAATTTTGAAATGGAACCCCAATCGGAGCGGAGCTGGGCCGGAGCGGAACAGAACCAGAGCAGGTGTTGGGAGCCGGGCCCGGAAGGCCAGGCCGAGGCGGAGCCAGAGACGGAGCCAAAATTCTTTTTCAAAAATATATTTTTGCAAGTGAAAATAATTCTGCAAAATCGGAGCTGAA
>JABUQX010099268.1:12500-17500 GCA_015478945.1 Trachelipus rathkii
ATTATTATTATTATTATTATTATATATTATTATGTATTATTATTATTATTATTATATTATTATTATTTATTAGTACTATTATTACTACTTATTATTATTATATTATAATAAATTACTATTATTATTATTATTATTATTATTATTATTATTATTATTATTATTATTATTTATTATTATTATTATTTTTTAATTATTATTATTATTATTATTATTTATTATATAATAATTATAATAATATTATTATTATTATTATTATTATTATTATTATTATTATTATTATTATTATTATTATTATTATTATTATTATTATTATTATTATTTATTATTATTATTATTATATTATTATTATTTTATTATTATTATTAATATTGTTATTATTATTATTACTATTGTTATTATTATTATATTATTATTATTATTATTATATTATTAATTATTTTATTATTTATTATTATTATTATTATTATTTATAATTATTTATTATTATTATTATATTATTATTATTATTATTATTATTATTATTATTATTATTATTATTATTATTATTATTATTATTATTATTATTATTATTATTATTATTATTATTATTATTATTATTATTATTATTATTCTTATTATTATTATTATTACTTCATGATTTTGTAGTTGTTTTGGTGTTCAAGCTATTTGTAATATTGTTATTACTTTACTTATTTTATATTTATTTATTTATCTATTTATTTACTTATTTTAATATTTTAGGAAAACCTCGATTGTAGAAATTATCAAAGTGTAATCAATATTAAAGTGTAAAGTCAGAATTTCAAATGACATTTTTCAGTCAAATTTTCCCACTCAGTTTTCCTGTTCTAGAAAATAATTGATAAATAACAATTAACTATTATTAAATAATAATGAATGATAATATAATAATTGATAAATAACAATTAACTATTATTAAATAATAATGAATAATAATTAAGCTTTCACTTCTTTTTAATTTTAGGATATTTTGTTTTCCCTCATGATGGCGCGTTTTACCTAGATAGGCCAGATATGCCTCTTCATACCACAAAATCCCTGTGAACCATTCCCAGGAAAGATGCTATTTGAAATGGTTGCAAATTATTTTTCCTTCTCACTATAGTCACGTTTGAATTAAAATCACAATTGGGCTGATTTGGAAATTTTCACATTTGTTTTAAGTTATTTCAATACAATAATATTCGTATATTAATTCTATTAATTAATGTAACAAAAAATATTACTGGTAGTTTTATTCTGAAAATAAAATATTAATAATCATGATATTATAAATTAATATAAAATTTCGCTTCGTGCTATAAATAAAAATTACTAACATTTAAAAGTAAGAATTATTGAACATTTTGATATATATTAAAATATAAAATCAATTATTGAAAAAAACTTCAGAATATAAATTAAATTTCAATAGTTGAAAAAGCAATATTGAAATATTAAAATTTATGCACAAACTTGCTAGCAGTTTTGTTTGTTTATTTCAGTTTTCACCACCGCTCACGGGCAGAGAGAGCCCACATGGAAACATTAAAACATTGAAAATTTGTTTGCAGTAATACGGTTTTTACAATTATGTATTTTTTTTATTTTAATCGTGATGTAATTTACTATATATGCATAAGTATTGAAATTATTATGATAAGCAAATGTTCATGGAAAATAAATACATAAAAATGCATAGAAATCAAATTAATAAAGTTTCAATGTTAAACAAAATAATTATTGGAATTGAAAATTTGTTCTAACATTCTGACTGTTCATTCAGATTTTACGAAATTTTCAGAATTGTTTTTTTTTTTTTTTTTTTTTTTTTTTGAATGATTAAAAAAATTGAAGTTTTCTATAATATATATAATATATATATATATATATATATATATAATATATATATATATATTATATATATATATATATATATATATATATATAATATATATATATATATATATTTAATATATATATATATAAGAATATATATTTTTTTTTTTTTTTTTTTTTTTTTTTATGAAAGTTCACACCTCACGGGCATAGCCCTATTCAAGGAGGGGAACTTCTCTAGGTTAATTTCTACCTAGGATCCGAACTAGGATTCGAACCCACGACCTTGGCCATGCGACTCCGTCACTCTACCGTTTGAGCCACGATAGCGTATATATATATATAATATAATATATATATAGTATATATATATATATATATATATATATATATATATATATATATATATATATATATAATATATATATATATATATATATATATATATATATTATATATATTTATATATATATATATATTATATATATATATATTAGTATATATATATATATATTAATATATATATATATATATTATATATATGTGTGATATCTAAAAAATATGCATATATATATATATACATATATATTATATATATAAATATATATATATATATTATAATATTATATAATATATATATAATATATTATATATATAGTATATATTATATATATATATATATATATATATATATATATATATATATATATATATATATGTATTATATTATTATATATATATATATATATATATATATATATATATATATATATATATATAATATATATATATATGTATATATATATATATATATATATATATATATATATATTATATTATAATATATATATATATATATATATATATATATATATATATATACATATATATATATATATATATATTATATATTATATATATATAAATATATATATATATATATAATATATATATATATATATATATATATATATATATATATATATATATATATATATATATATATATATATATATATATATATATATATATAATATATTATATATATATATATATATATTAATATATATATATATATATATATATATATATATATATATATATTAAACGTTTTTATATATTTTTTAATTCCATTCAAGGAGAGGGTGTTTGACATATGCTTTAATTTTGAACCACTAATTTTGAGTGGTTTTATCTCAAATAAACTTAGTGTATATTGAATTGTGCTAAATTAAAGTTTTTGGTTTATTACTCCTATAAACAAAATCCAAAAATGAAAAAATAAACTATTGGTGTTTTAAAAAAAATTAAAAAAAAATCCAAAAATAATAAACAAAAATCTATTGGTGTTAATATTTTTTTCATATTATTTTAAAGAGCTTTGAACATTTTATCATACTTTGCTCTAACTTTTTTTTACTGTTCATTAGATTTTTATGAAATAATCTAAAAGGATGGAATTGGTCGAGTTACGCAGTTTTTATTTAGCGCATTTATATACATACAAAATTATTTGACGTCTGGGCACATAATTATGCTTACAATTTTAATTTGAGATTGTGTGGGCAGAGGTCAAATAATTCTATAGATAGAAAATTTATCCTAAATAAATGTTGCCTCTGTAACTTGTCTATATTGTCTATATCTACCAACTTGAATATTTCAACAACAAAAATAGGGTGAATAGTAATAAAATAGGGTAAATTGTCAATTTCAATCCTCCGCAATAGGATAAAATGAGAGAAAATCTATAAAGAGAGATTCTTTTATATGTGATTTTTTTTAAAGTTTAGATTTCACAAATTACTGTAAAAATAGAAGCAAATCAACTAATTTATGCAAAATCCTATTTTTTAGAGCTGCAAATGCTGTCAGCGCGTCCAACATCCTTTCAGTGAATAAAATGAATAGGGAAGAGTATAAGTATTTTCATGCAAGATTTGGAATATATGATGTTGAAGTCAGTTATATACGATATATTTAAGTTTCTATCCGAGTCTAATATCATATGTAGTGAATAGGTATGTTATTTTAACTTGAAATTTGAAAGTATGTGCAATTAAATAGAAGATTGTTCCGGTTGGAAGTATACTTAGTCTCTGGCAGTAGTAAAATTTATAGCCGGATTTACAAGACTTTAATATTGAGGGTTCAGAGTTAAAGTGGACCATGTTCATAAGAGTCAAATGCTAGAACTGTAATTAATTAAGTGTAATTAAATACCTTTAACTAATTAGACAATAACTTTTAATCGTTTTAATAATACAATGTAGTATTTAATTTAAACTATTTTATGAGGTTTTCCATAAAACGTTTTACAATTATAACATTATCACTGAACTTAGTTTCTATTTCCAAAGAAACATTTTACTTTTTACAAATCTAACAATAAAAATGCACATAATGTATCAATAGGTTTCCCTATTTTATAATATTAATGGAAATAATTAAAATGAACTCAAATAAATCATGTTTAATACATTTTATACAGTGTGGCCAAGATAAATAAGGCCCCGTGTTATATTTGTTTTATATATGTATTTATTTGTATAATATTTGTAGGTAGCTGAGTGTTATGATATCTTAACGCTAGGGCGGCGCTCGAGCGGGGTCACGTGATGTCGAGCGGCAAATTAGTCATCTGTGCGACGTTTTCAGTAGTCAATTTGAAGCTTGTTGTGATAAGAGTTCTGCAGAATGCCTTTTTCAATCCAACAAAGAGTGTTTAATGTTGAAACTTATTTTGGATGTAAATCGTTTAAAACGTTAAATGAAATGTTCACAATAAAATACCCAAACACAGCTGTTCCGGCAAAGAGTGTTGTGCAGAAATTGATTAGTAAATTTCGAGCAACAGGTTCGGTCGCTAACGCCAAACGTAACCGTGAAAAGAAAGTTTGTTTGGCGCAAAATATTGCACGTGTGCAAGAGACTATGGTTAGAAGTCCACGGAAATCAACTAGACGTCTATCCGCACAACTAAACATCAAACGAACGTCATGCCAGAACATGTTGAAGCTGTTACATATGCGACCATACAAAGTAAGAGTGATGCATGCATTAAAACCTACGGATTACGCACAACGACATCACTATTGCGAATGGTTACTGAGGAATGTTGCAGATGGTTATGTGGATCCACATCTTTACTTAATCTCCGA
>JABUQX010099268.1:22500-39263 GCA_015478945.1 Trachelipus rathkii
CAGACTGGGTGATTTGATAAGTAATCTTTAATCTTAACTTGAAAATTAATCAAATTTGAAATATATAACAAATGTCGGTTTGTCAATGTGGACACACAATACAAAGTCAGCTGTTTACTTTTACAGTTACTCTAGTGCAAATGAGTTGCCAATTAGTAAATAAGTAATTCTTTTGTTGCAAACAAAATCGTGACTAAAACAGTTAAACATATGTTAACAAATAAATATTTAAACTTGTAAACGTTTTATATTTATCACCACGAAAATATTAATTGCGAAACTTCATAAAATAAATTGTCATAAAATACAAGCTTACCTGCCAGTAATATCTAGCAACGATTCACAGCAATGCACCTTACAAATGCAATACTACAGACGACACTCTGATATATTAATGCATATAAGAAATACAATATATTCACAAATGCTTTAAGAGCACAAACACAATGACCTTTATCTTTACAATAAATAAACTGCAATATTTTATACACTGAAATTAAATCACCATATTTAATTTAAAATAAATATTACATTCACTTTTGCAATAAAACAAAGAACAAAACACTACTTGGTTACAAAATATACAATCTAACACATAATAAAAATTGATCGAGATATGTAAGGCAATCACAACTACCAACTATATACATCTTGGGTGAACGACAATGAAAGCGAAAAAGATCAAAAATATTCTCATTTTTACTATTTATATAAATTACAGTAATTTAGATTACGCCTTCTTATCCAATCACAATCCTTAAAACAATAAATAAAATGATGTATATATTTATCAATTAATTTAGAAAGACAAATATATACCAGACATTTAGAAAGAATGCAAGATTGGTATTTCTTGTAAAATCGTACTTCTTCTCAAGAAATGACAATCTTTCATTGAAATCAGAAATAAAAAGCTAACAAAAATTGAAATTAAGAACTACCACACCTTTAACAAAAATGCATTTATTCAATAAAATATTTATTTATATATATATAAAAAAACTTTTATATATATATAATACTAATACGCAGTATCCTTACAAATCGCTTTAAAAACATTAAAAATAATAATAATAATAATAATAATAATAATAATAATAATAATAATAAAATAATAATAATAATAATAATAATATAATAAAATAATAATAATAATAATATTATTATTATTCATAAAGCTTTGACCCAACGACCAATGACAATTCAGATTTTGAAAATGAGTTTCAAAAGATGAGTTCTGATTGGTTGTTGTTTCTCCTTACAATATAACATAATTACAGTATTTTGACTGGGCCTTTGCAGCTTACACTTGGAATATAGAACAAAAAAAATAAACGATATTGCAATAGCAACACGTGACCTCTATTTTAAACAAATAAATGAAACAATTTATATTCCTCATGTAATACAGCATTACATCTTTGGCCCACCCAACAAGAAGCAAATTGGTACATTTTGCTTTTATTTACATGATGATAAAACATTGGTTTCATTTATCATTGCGCTCCTTCTTCTGTAGAGGCTTCTGAAGATGAACCCAAATTATCATCGGCATACGACCTGCTTAGGTAGTCAGCAATGACGTTATCTTTCCCACTAATGTGGTTCAGGATAAACCGAAATCTTTGGAGGTATAAAGACCACCTCATTATCCTGTTATTTTCATACCTCTTCTTATTCATCGCCGTCAGCGGTCTGTGATCCGACTGAAGGATAAACTCCTTCCCATAGAGGTATGGCTCGAATTTTCTGATGCCCATCACAATCGCTAATGCCTCTTTCTCCAAAGTAGAATACCTCTGTTGTGTTACAGACAACTTTTTTACTTCCGTATGCGATTGGATGGAGGATTCCTCCGTCTTCTTGTAGGAGGACATATCCTAGTGAAGTGCCGGATGCATCCACTTGTAGCGTGAATGTCTTCTCCAACTCTGGCATCTTTAAAATCGGTTTCGAGCTCAAAGCTTCTTTCAGCTTCTCGAACGCCTGCTGATGTTTGGACTCCCACCTAATCTTTGTTGGCTCACCCTTCTTCGTCAGGTCAGTCAATGGCGCTGCAATTTGTGCATAGTTCTTCACAAAATCCTGGTAGTAACCAGTGAGCCCTAAGAAAGACCTTACTTGCTTTTTATTCTTAGGTGGCTCTGTCTTTTTGATCTTGATTACATTGTCTTCATGCAATCCTTTAGTGCCATTGCCAATGTAGTGACCTAAGAACTCAACACTCGACGAGGCAAACTCGCACTTCGTCGGTCTGATGGTGAATCCCTCCTCTTGGAGTCTTTGTAGTACAGTCTCAATCGTGATCGTATGTTCGCGCCAGGTCTGGGAATGGACGATAATATCATCAATGTAAAAGTCAACATCGTTGATACCATCCAGGATCCTGCGCATTGACCTCACAAGCGTCGCGCCGGCATTCACCATACCGAACGGGAGCTTGAGGTAATGGAAATGGCCATCTTCGGTTGAAAAACCGGTTTTATGGCAGTCCTCAGGCTTTATTTTGATTTGCCAATAGCCCTTGGCTAGGTCAAGTTTTGTGTAAAACTTATCCTTGGCAAACTTGGTGAATAAAGTCTGAGTAGTGGTCATGGGCTCAGGATCGAAGACCGTGATCCTATTTAAGGCCCTATAGTCGGAGCATACCCTTTTACTCCCGTCCTTTTTCTGGACAACGACTACTGGCGCTGAATATGGCGACGTGGAGGGAACTATGATACCCATTTGTATCATCTTATCTGTCTCCTTCTTCAGTTCTGTCCGCGTCGTGAACGGTAACTTATATGGCTTCAGTCTGATGGGGGTATCATCTATAAGGTCTATCGCATGATAGTAATTCTTCGCAGTGCCAGGCACGTCCGTAAAAATTTCTTTATGCCTTTCTAGGATCTCCACCAACTCTCTCCTCACAGAATCTGTGATGTCTTTACTGATCTTAGTGTCAGACAGCTTTTCCTTCTGTACCATCGTAGGATTCATGTCCACTAAAGCGATATTTTCTTCGTTCTCGGTGTCTAAGAGCACCGCAGAAGCACCTATATTTCCCCGATGTTGGTCCATCTCTTCTTCTTCTTCACTCTCCTCTCTCACATTATATTTCTTTAGTAGATTGATATGGTACGTTTTAATTATATCATCAACTTGGATCTTGTAATTATCCTTACCGTACAATTCCACCACTGTGTATGGTCCGCCCCATCTCATCAGCATCTTATTGTTGGAAGTCGGTAGGAGAACGAGAGCCAAGTCTCCTACTTTCAGCTTCCTGGTCTTCGCGCCTCTGTCGTAATATTTCTTTTGTGAAATCTGGGCTCTTGCTAAGTTTTCTCTAGCCAACTTTAGAGTTTCGTTTAGCCTTTCTTGCAAGTCAAAAACATACCTGTATGTTGACCTTGCCTCTTCAGGATTGATATCTCCTGCCCAAATTTCATGCAAAATTTGCATTGGACCTCGCACAGTCCTTCCGTACAGGAGCTCGAATGGAGAGAATCCTGTGGAATCCTGCGGAGCCTCCCTATATGCAAATAATAATGGCTCTAGAAACTTATGCCATTTTCTCACTTGCTCACTGCACATTCTCCTGAGCATTCGTTTCAAGGTACCATTGAACTTTTCTGTCAATCCTTGACTCATTGGGTGATAAATACTAGAGAACTTCTGCTTAATGTTAAGCATCTTTGTCACGTCCCTCATTAAATCAGAAGTGAACTGACGACCATTGTCACTGAGTATTTCTTTTGGCACCCCCAACCTCATGAAAATAGATACCAAACTTTCGGTAACTTTCTGTGCAGTTATACTTTTAAGAGGTACAGCTTCCGGATAACGCGTGGCCGCATCCACAAGCGTTAGGACATACTGATGCCCTTCTGAAGACGGTGGTGAGATAGGTCCGATCAGGTCAATAATCACTCTTTGAAAAGGCTCCTCAATGATGGGCATAGGACACAGAGGTATTTTCTTCACCGAGCCTTTCGGGCACGTTCTCTGACATATATCACATGAGTAACAATGTTTTGTTACATCTTGATATATATTGGGCCAGAAGAACTGTTGTGTGATCTTACCCATTGTCTTCTTTACACCTTGATGGCCACCGAAGACTTCATCATGTGCCATCTTCATCACCCTACTCCTATATTCTTTTGGTACAACCAAAGTAAATCTCTCCTGCTGATTTTCCATAACTCTTTTAAATAGCACTCCATTCTTTACCATATACTTGTTTTCGCCCTTTTCTATTGACCTCCACACCCTCTGTAGAGTAACATCGTCCTTTTGTTTACTCTTAAAAGTCTCCCGATCACTAGCAAGTTCCTGTAGTCTTCACTATGAGTCATCTCCTCTCCTTCACCCACAGCTACTACATTCTTCTTTCTGGAACTTTGTGTGCGCGCGGCTACCTCACCTCTCAATGACTCACCATCCTCATTAACACGATCTACTTCGTCAGACCAGCATGTACTCTCTTCAATTGATGTCTCTGGGACACCCGGTACTTCTGTACCTTCTTCAACATCTATTAGTGGTTTTATAGGGACTTCAACTTCTTCTTTTCTTGTAACTTCTTCACCCTTAGATGAACATTGGGACCCTGTGATCACGTTTAGTGATGGCTCCGCGGATGGTTCGACGTCTCTTTTCTCAACGTCCAAAGACTGTGGTACGGACGGTTTCCCTCTGTAAATTCTCCCTCCTCCAAACTCGACATCATTACTATGAATTGGTTTGATCAGATTCTCATAAAATCTGTCCTTCCTCAGCGTTTCTCGGCCGGGTGGAATAGAAAACTTCTTTATGGTTACTGATCGTCTCTACTTTACGAAGACATCGACACTCAAGTCGACTCCCACGCGAGGTAGGCTGAACTCAGGGGCAATGCACTTTGACATTCTAATGAACTAAATCATAGACGACTTCCGACAGCACAGCTGCGATTGGTCCTACTCGCGTAATAAGGGGTACCAATCTATACTTGGCGAGAGGGAGCCTTCTATCACCGTACGTCCAGCAATCTTTTTCATGGTTGTCTCCCAATGAAACCTCTTCGGTAGAATTTCTTTTCGCACGCAACAACATACACCGGTATCAACGGAGGGTTTTTGACTTCGGTAAGCCATTAACCATTCCCATAAGTCACAGGTAGGTGTGACAATCTGTCATTTTCCACCTTCTCTATTTCATTCAGGAGATTCGGCTCTTCACCTGAACCATTCAGGACTTTACTGCCGCTTTCAGAGACTCCGGATGCTCCCGTGCTCTTTTCTTCCTCTTTCTGTCTGCCTGAACTACTCTGTCCTCTTCCACTGTTGTTGAAATATGGAGGGGCTCTACAATCTCTTGCGAGATGCCCTCTCCTTTGACACTTGAAGCACGTGATCACCACCCTGGGCTCACTGCTACTGCGACGCTGACCCTGTCTGTCGCCGCTTCCTCCACCGATCTTACTTTCATTGTTTGTTACCCTCGACGTACGTTGGTCATTGCTTTTATGATTACTATTCGTTGAGTAACCACTGCCTCTCGATCTAAAATTATTATTATTATGATGACTTTTATCCGCGTGATTGTGATTTCGTGTGTGACTGTTTGTTGCGAGTTTTAAACGATGAGCTTCCATGTATCCCTCAGAACTAGCTATGATCTCTTCCGGTATCTTCTTCTTTGTCTCCCTTAGGTAGGTAGCGAGTTCTTTGGGGACAGTATTTAAATACTTGTCCACTGAGAAAAACTCAATGAGATCATCTGGTGTCAGTGTTACATTTGCTGCAGTAATCCACTTTTTCAAAGCTTCAATTATCTTCTGTAAGTACACCCTAGGATTGTCATCCTCCGTAGGACTCATGGTTTTGTACTTAGCACAGTACCCACTTTCAGTGAGACCGTACCTCTCCAACAAAGCTCTTTTTAGGCCTTCATAATTCTTCAGCTCTGCGACAGGCAAATTGTTGAACACATTAACAGCCTTACTTGTCAAGAAACACCCTAAAACAAATGCTCGCTTTTCCATAGGGATGTCGTTCGCCTCCGCTTGTTTTTCGAACATTAACAAGTATTCTTCTATATCATTTTTTCTCTCATCGAAGAATGGAAGTTTCAACTTCGGGTATTTACTGGCGTAGGAAGTGCTGTGGCTGCTCTGAGTGCTTTGTGAAGCTACTGCTGCGTCATGTTGACGCTGTTTATCTTCGGCATCAAGCTTCATCTGTAACATTCTTTCTTCTGCTTCTCTTGCATCTTTTTCTGCCTCCAACTTAACTCTTTGAGCTTCAGCTTCAAGCTTAGCTTTTTCTCTTTCATCTTCAAGCTTAGCTTTCTCCCTTCTCTCTTCCGTCTCAAGCGCTAACTTTTTCTCTTCTAAGCAGCAGCTAACTTCTTTTCCTCAAAGCAGCAGTCTATCTTCGCTGGTTCGCACTCTGCTTCCTTAGCATTAACTTTGTTGCCTCGAGCGCGCTTCTTGAGCATCAAATTGCTCTTATGCTAGCAGCGAAGTTCCTTACCCGAAACTTATTTATATATACAAACTTCAGCATTAGAAGTAGCCATTGTTATAATCGTTGTATTACAAAACGAATTATAAAATATACCGCTTCACTAAACAAAGTCAACTTCTTGACGCAGCGAACCACAAATCACGTTTTCTTACCAAATTCCTGAAATTGTGGCTTCTTACTGATACAACAGTATGAAAAACGCAATTTCTAACGACCAAAATTAACAAATGTAGTATATATATATCTTATATATATTATATATATATATAGTATATATATAATATGATTATATATATATATTAATTATATATATATATATATATATATATAATATATATATATATATTATATAATATATTATATTATATATATATATATATATTATACATGGTTTAAAACAAACTGTATGAAACATTTTGCGGAAAACTTGCGGGAAAGTAGTGTTTATCGGCCCCAGACACAATACTGAGTGAAAATCGGGAATTTTCGAAATCCACTATTGATCGCTAGAGTATCCGGCTTCAAACGCTTTGTTGACTAGCTATACGTAAACAATATTAAAAGTATATACATATAATATATATATAATATATATATATATATATATATATACTATATATATATATATATATTATATATATATATATATATATATATATAATAAGATATATATATTTATATATATATTTATATATATATATATAATATATATCTATTATACTATATCAGCAGGCGTGGGCATAAGCGCAAATGAAAGCGCAAAAGCGCAAAGCGCAATTTGCGCTTTAAGGTAAAAAATGTTGCCGCTTTTGCGTTTGCGAGAACATTCTCTAAAATGTGCGTCTTTTGCATTGCGCTCAAGCAACTTTTTCTAAGAGCGCAAAAAGCGCCAAATTTGCGCTCTATCTAAATAATTTGCGTTTGCGCTCTATCTAAATAATTTTGGCCGCTTATATATATATATACTATATATATTATATTATATATATATATATATATATATATATATATTATATATATATAATATATATATATAATATATATCATATAGTATATCTATATATATATATATATATATATATATATATATAATCTATTTATATATTATATATATATATATATGATTATAGTATCATATAATATATATATATATATATTATATAGTTATATATATAGAGTATAATAATATTATAATAGTGTATAATATATTATTATATATTATATATTATTTATAGGTATATTTATATATATATAGATGAGATATTTAAGCGTTAGATATTATATAGCATGCTCTATCAATAACTGACTTCTTTCAATTTTATAAAGTTTAGAAATGAATAATGAATATAGTCAAACTAGATGAGACATGAATAAGCCTAATGTATATAGATGAGTGAAGTATAATACAATACATAATAAGTGAATATGATATCTCAATAATAGATCAATAATAATAGAGTAGATAATTAATAAGTCAAATATAACTCTATAATTATATATTATTGCTGTAATTATTATTTAATTATATGATTATTATGTATTGACTTATGTACTTGGAGTTCATATATATAATTATTTTTTATTTATTATGACATGTATTTGATGTTAATAGTTTGATTATTGTACATTATTATTGTGTTGAGTTTAGTTGATTATTATTAGTTAATTATATATTGCTGGATGTGGTACATTTTTTATCTTCTATTGTAGTCATTATTCTGGTCTAGTATAATTATAATTCTAAGATATGTATTGTAGACGCTATATAGAATGGATATATAGTAAATAAGTGCTCGAGCCTATAGTAGGTGCGATCATACGATGGTACAGTTACT
This sequence comes from Trachelipus rathkii, assembly GCA_015478945.1. Classification (NCBI taxonomy): domain Eukaryota; kingdom Metazoa; phylum Arthropoda; class Malacostraca; order Isopoda; family Trachelipodidae; genus Trachelipus; species Trachelipus rathkii. The sequence goes on from JABUQX010099268.1 coordinate 30,833, forward strand.
CTGGCTATGATTAGTATGATATTATGACTTAAGATAGTAGTGAGAGCTATATTAATGATACTTAGCCTAACGCCGTAAGTAAGTCTTATATTATATGATCGACGACGTTAGAAGGTAGGTTCTATAGTACGTGTAGCTATATGAAAAAAGTTCATGAAGGTGGTTAATAACTTATCATGTTATGATTATGTGAGATATATAAGTGAAAATATGATATCCAATATAATAATAATAAATAATATAATAATAATGAATATAATCATAATAATAATAATAAGTACATAATAATAATGGAATAGCGTATACGGCATAATAATAATAATAATATATAATAAATAATATATTAGAGATCCAAGATAAGTAGGATAGATACAGGATGACGAAGAATACTAATCGATAACATCAACAAAAATATAGAGACTGTAGGATATATATAATATGATAATATGAACGACTATCACTATAATTAATTAGTGAAATAATAATAATTCACAATGGTTAAAAAAAAAATTTTTTTTGTTTCTTTCTGACTTTATAATTGGTTAAGTTGTTCTTGATCGTACGGATGGATTGAGCCAAATATGTTCATTTTCTTCCACTGGTGACGTCTCTAGTTCCTCAGGTATCCGTTCGTCAACTATTGTATCTTCTCCTTTTGGATCAAAAGTACCATCATCAGCTACTGTGTAAAAGTCAGTTGCCATTAATGTTTTATGGGGATTTCATGCTTAAGAACCGATTATATATATATATATTATATATATATATATTATATATATATATATATAATAATATAGTATAGTATATATTATATATATATATATATGTATATATATATATATATATTAATATATAATATATTATATATAGTATATATTTATATAGTATATATTATAATATATATATATATTAATATATATATAATTATTATATATTATAGTATATATATATATAATATAATATATATATAGATATTATATATTATATATATATTATATAATATATATATATATAGTAATAATATATTTATATATATATATATATATTATATATATATATACTATATATATATATATAATATATATATATATATATATATATATATATAATATTTAAGATATATATTATATATATATATATATATATATATATATAATATTATATATATATTATAATATATATATATATATATATATATACGCATTGGTTTAACTACATTCTAGTGCAATAATATTGAAGTTGTTGGTACAAACTTAAATATCTTTTATAATTTTCAAGAATATTAGTAATTATTATAATAAACAGTTATAAATTCGCAAGTAGACAACGTTGGCAGATTTATTTTTGTTATGTGTGTTTGGATGTTATTTTAGTTCTTAGCATACATTTCCACCAAATTGTGAAGGGAACCCAGTATTGAATAGCGTACAAGGTTTTCTACTTTGGTATGACTATTGGTGACTAAGCATACAGCACTGGGCACCTCATTATATGTGGAAGTTGTAAAACAATCCACTAAGAAGGTATGGGTAAGAGGAACAGAGAAAACAATCCTTGGCTATTCCAGAAATATTAGAAAGCTACGAAACAACTATGATGACTGGCTATTGTCTGGCATGGTGGATATTGTCCAAAATATGGAAAAGGTACAGGAAGGCAATACTTTCCATAGCCAGATATTCCCCTCATTCAGAGCTCCAAGTCCCTTATAATGAAAACACCTATACCTTTCACACCTTTCTGTAAGTTAAAATTATTTTTATTACAAAGTCGCATGATCATTATAAAAGAGGGAAGAACACCTATGATCTATCGAGAATATATAGCAGGCAGCTTTACTATAATATATATATATATATTACTAATAGATTCACGAGCTATTGAATTATATATGAGAGTATAGTGATAAGCAGGCTAGGATGCATATATATATAGTGAGAGATGGAAGGCCGGTTAGGTAGTGAGTATATATGATAATGCACACCTTATGAGATATAATATATATAATTATATATATATATATATCTGTAACAGGTTTTTTTCTTCTCTTTTCTGGAGGATGATTATCTCATTGAAACATGCTTAAATATCCTTAAATACTTGAAATTGAAGGAAAAGACAAGCATTATTGAAAGTGATGCCTGGTGTTGCATTCAGTAATGCGGTTCAGGGATTTTTAGGAAATTGTAAAGATCCAAATTACAAAACAGCTGATAAAAAAAATGCTCATTGATTGTTTTAAAAAAAATGGGGTTCCGTATGTCAAGGTGCGTTATTTACACTAGCATTTGGACTTTTTTTCGAGAGAATTTAGGGGATATAAGTGAAGAACATGGTGGAAGATTTCACCAGGATATTCAGACAATAGGAAGGCGATACTAGGGACGTTGGGATAGTGCCATTATGGGTGATTATATGTGGTATTTGATAAGAGAAACCCAATCGACTCACAAGAGAAAAGCACGATCCACAAATCACTTTTAAATGCAAAGTAAGCAGGTTTTTGGCATACTAAAGCATTGACTTATATTTCTGGGATATTAAAATGTATCTAATCAAGTAAAAAGTCTTTTTTAAGTTTCTATTCGTAAATTTAAATCTCCAAATAAAAAATTGTACTAAGTACCTATAGTGTAAATTCATTAACAAACCTTAAAAATGCCAAGACTTAAATATCGCAATAACTCTCAAAGTATCTATGATAGAAAAATGAAGGTCATTTCTGTGTTCAGCGTCAAAAAATATATAAGATTCAATAAAAAATATAAAGAACTTTTAAAAAGAGCATTAATGTACCTAATAATCAGTAGTATATAATAATAATAATAATTACTAATAAATAATAATAATAATAATAATAATTAATAATAATCAATAATCATAATACATAATATAATAATATAATAATAATAATATAATAATAATAAAATAATAATAATAATAATAATAATAATAATAATAATAATAATAATAATAATAATAATAATAATAATAATAATAATAATAATAATAATAATAATAATAATTAATAATAATAATAATATAATAATAATAATATATAATAATAATAATAATAATAATAATAGATAAACAATAATAATAATAATAATCATAATTAATACATAATAATAATAATAATAAAGCGATGTTATAGCCAAAAAATTAATATTAATATTAATAATTAATATTAATATTAATATTAATATAATATTAATATTAATATTAATATTAATATTAATATTAATATTAATATTAATATTAATATTATATTAATCATTAATTATTAATATTAATATTAATTTAATATTATATTAATATTAAATTAATATTTAATATTAATATATTAATATTAATATTAAATTAATATTAATATTAATATTAATATTAATATTAATATTAATATTATTTTATTATTATTTTCTTTTATTAGTATTAATAAAATAATAATAAAAAAAATAATAATAATAATAATAATAATAAAAGAAAAACCTATTTAATAAATTAAAAAAATTTTAAAGAAATTTTAAGCAAAGGAATAATAATAAAAATAATTAAAATATATTATAACACTAATATTAATAATAAAAATAATAATAATACATAATAATAATAAAAAATAGTAATAGTTATGTAATTTATGATTTTCATTAATATATAGCAATGCATCATCATTATCATCAACCACCTTCTTTCCCCAAGACGGTGGGTAAGGTGCGTAGCATGCCACCTGAAACAGGAAAAGTAGTAGAGAATAAAACGAACAGTCAGAAAGAAAGCCTCAACTTTAACTGCCCTTTTTATACTTTTTAGTGAGAACTCGTCGCAAGTCAGAATTATAACACCCTAGAGCTTTCAGGGCCACGAACAGACCCTTACTGATGGCATCGCGTCAATTGTGGGTTCTCCCTTGACCTAGTTGGGCTACAACCATACCCCTCAACAAAACCCCGCCATTCATCCTGTTATGCACTTTTCTTCCGTCTCTGCCAAACTCACGTTGCTCTCCTCCAGCATTCCTTTACTGAACTCAACCGAGCTTTTCTTCGTTCTGCCCGCCGGTCGAATTCCCAAGCACACCTTACCACTATAAATCCTGCTTAACCAACCGGTACGATTATCATTCATGCCTTTCACATGACAAACCATCTCAACGCACTTTTATTTATTCTCTCTCATTTATCCTTTTCTTCATACCAAACAACTATCCAAAAGTCCAATCCTCCCATTTTATCAAATCTTAATCACACCTAAACACACTCCTAAGATTGTCAATCTGAAACACCATTGTACATTTAAATCTATACCTCTCATGCAACCATAGTCCCAAGCTAACTATACATAACACAGGTAGCACATACCGTCATGTAAGACCTAAGGCCAGACTCAAGACTTATCCTTTTACATCCACCAAGAATTTCATTGCACCAGTCACATTCCTACCATTCACAACTTTTCTACAACAAACTGAATCATCAGTTCCCTTTTCATCCAACATATATCCTAAATATTTAAACTCGGAAACTTGTTCCAATCGCTCACCATCTAACATGACTTCACACCGTGGACTATCCTCTCTCTACATGACTTCACACCGCGGACTCTCCTCATTCTCTACCATAACCTTAGTCTTATCTACATTTACTTTCAAACCCCTCATTTTACACAACTTGCCAAACCCCTCTGCCAATCCTCTTAAACTCTCCCCCGATTCGTCATGCAAAACTAAATTATCCGCGTACAATAAACAGGGCACCCTCCACTCTCTTTCATTCTAACACCTTCCAATGCCACCCCTAACCCAAATTCTTTCATAACCCCATCCATATTAAAATTAAATAATCAAGAAGACATAACACATCCCTGCCTCACTCTGCTATTAATATTAAACCAATCGCTTTCAACTCTATTTATTCTGACACACTCTTTACTATCGCTATACATACATAATTTTGATTCCATTCCGAAGCCTACCACCAACACCTGCCACAGAATTTCCCTATTTAACCTGTCATACGCCTGTTGCAAGTCCATAAAACTTAAATACAAATTATTCTTCTCTCTCATTTTTTTCAATGTAAAAATTTGATCTACACATCCTCTACCACTTCAAAATGCACCTTGTTATTCGTCAATCAGTCCCTCGACGTACTCTTTCAACCACATCACTCAATAACTAAATTCCTTATACTTCCTACAGTTCACCTTATAATTCTTATCTTTATATAATAAGGGTACTATTACCGGTGGTCCCCCCTTCCCCCCAAAAATTCCCCCCCCTTTTTTGGGGGGGGGGGAAAAAAAAATGCGGGGGGTCCCCCCCCCCCCCCCCCCCCTTCCATAAAGGTTTTTGTTAAACAACTTCCAAATCCAATCAATCATCATCTCGCCTCCGTTCTTGATCATTTCACCAGTAATTTCATCTATACCTGCAGATTTACCATTCTTCAAAACTTTCTCACTCTCCCCTTATCTCCTGCCTTACTAATGACCTCATTCCCAAAATAACCTATTCTTTTTTGCACCATCAAACCCACACACATTCACTATCGCCTCTTCATTATTGCCAATGTTATTCAGATTTTCGAAGTGTCCCTCCACACTCACCTCACATTCATTTCCTGAGTTACGAAGGCAACATCCATGTTCATTATTCTAAGCAGATTCCCCTTATTCTCATTCTTTACCTTTCGCGCTTCGAGGATCTAATAAATATAAAAATGCCTCTTACTTTCTTTGCAAATTATTCTCTAGATTAATATTAAGAAAATTAATTGAATATCAGAAGAAAATATTTAGGGAGTTGGAATTATTATCATTTTTATTATATTATTGTCATTATTATTATTATTAACTATAAAAAATATAATTCTATCACCAATTAATTAATAACACTAACACGAATTAAAAACACTATCAATTTATTACTACTAATTATTATATTATCACTAGATTGTTGAATGATCCCAATCTCTAGCAAACATATGTTGAGCAGCCCTCTTATTGAGCCATGGAAATGAAGCAGATTCGGAGAGGCGTCACGACAACACAGTTTACATCCCAAGTCAGTCGATGAAGTATTACTCATAATTCAAAATTCAGATTTTCAAATGGTTTACATGATTTCCAAACTTTGTTCGCTTTCACCGCAGAATCACAGATTAATTTTATTTTAAAAATTTTGAAAGTATTTTTTATTTAACCAAAATTTTTTTCTGAAACAAAATTTAGTTTTCTGAAAACATCGAACAAATTCATATTCTGCCTTCAAAGCCTTCTCCGATGTTATTCCATGAAAAAACACAATCAGCATGTTACAACCTTCTCAAGATCTTTCAGCCTCTTCTGATTTCTTCGTATTACCTTTTTTGAGCATCTTTTCTCTTCTTATTTTAATTTCTTTCTCTGTTTTGATGAGCCAACCTACCTCTCCAGAGTCTGATTACATAATATATATAATATATATATAATATACTTATATATTATATATATTATATATATATATATATATATATATATAATATAATAATATATATATAATAATATATATATATATATCTATATATATATAGTATATATATATATAATATACTATATATATAGTATATACATATATATATATAGTATATATTACTTAATATTATATATATATATATATATATATATATATATAATATATATATAATATATATATTATATATATATCTATATATTATATAGTATATATAAATATAATATATTAATATTATATATATATATATATATAATATATATTATATATATATATATATATATATAGTACTATATTAGGATATATATATACTATTTAGTATTAGATATTATAGTATAAATATTAAATAATATTAAATTTATTTAAATTATATATATATATAGATTATATATATATATATAGTTATATATAGTATATATTATATATAATATAATATATATATATATATTTATATTATATATATATATATATATAATATATATATATATATATATAATATATATATTATTTACAATGGGCGTAGGCGATTTATTTAGGGGAGGAAAGATTGAGCTAATATATATATCATATAATATATATATATATATATAATATTATATATATAATTTTAAAATTAAAAAAAAAAATATATATATGGTTCATGTGAATTTAATGGCTCTCGTTTTTTCTGAGTCATAGAAATTTTAGGTTAGGTATTTACAATGTTGTTTAAAATTTTTTTCATGATTATGGTAAAAAAAATTATGCTTATTTTAAAGTTTCATGTGAAATTTTATTTAGGTTAAAAAAAATGAATGAAATTCATTTATTTTATAAAGATGAAATGTCCTCTTTATTTTTAAAATATACGGTCCCTTTATATATATATATATATATATATATATATATATATATATATATTATATATATTATATAAATATATATTATATATAAAGTATATTATATATATATATAATATTATATATATTATATTATATATATATATGTATGTATATTTATATATATATACTATATATATATATATATAAATATTATATATATATATATAATATAATATATATATATACATATATATATATATAATATATATATATATATATTATATATATATTAGGGATGTACGGAACCTGAATTTTTGGTTCCGGCCGGAACCGGAACTTTCCGAAACCTTGAAAAAGTTCCGACCGGAACTTCCGGCCGAACCGGAAAACTTATCGAACTCCGCTACACTTCATATCCTTCTTGAACCTTTTTATAAAACTTGTAACTGTAAGATCAGTGACATTAAACTGTTTAAAAAATTTTAAAACAAGATTCCATAATTTTTTTACCAAAAAATGTATATATTTATTTGAATATTGAAATGTTATGGTGTAGGAAAATAAGTTACTCTCCATGTTGTGGAGTTAAACGTGATATCTTATCCTCAAACACGTTACCTGCTTCTAAAAAAAAGCTTTTCTGAAAAAAGCTTTTTAAACTTTGAAGACGAGTAGAACTTTATATAGTATAATTCCTATTTTACTTAATAAATTTATTGATCCGCTATCCAAATTTTGGCTTGTAAAACAGAACTAAGAACTCACAGCATGGATACGACAAGATGCCAGATATTTCTAGAGAGACTCCACTTGTAAATCAGACAAGTAGACACTTGTCTGACAGACACAAGTTTATAAAAAGTTAAGAAGGATATGTAAGGTGTAGCGGAAGTCGAAAAGTTCCGGTTCCCGGCCGAACTTCCGGCCGAAACTTTTCCAAGGTTCCGGAAATTTCGGTTCCGGCCGGAACCAAAAATTCAGTTCGGTACATCCCTAATATATATATTACTATATAATATATATTATATATATATATTATATATATATATATATATATAATATATAATATATATATATATATAATATAATATTATTATATATA
>JABUQX010099269.1:0-21007 GCA_015478945.1 Trachelipus rathkii
AAAAAAAAAAAAAGAGATTATTCCCACATTTGTGGGGGCGCTCGGCACGCGACCTCAGTCGATAGGGGCATACACGCCGACTAGTAGCGGGGGGCTCCTGCCTTGTAAGTCAAAGAATCTGTCCAACAGCTGAAAAGGGGAGGGAGGGGGTGTGTTTTCTCAAGCCGACGGGGAACAGAGGGGGGTGACAAAGTCCCTCACCGTCGTCCAAGACTGGGAGGTCTCCGAGAAGCCGCGTGACCATTCTACGGTGCCATAATTTGGCGGTTTTACTACCACTAGATGATTATTCCTTTAGTTTAAATATATAATACAAAGAAGTTGTGAGTATAATTATTTTTTTTTTTTTAACTAAAGGAATACGCATTAGGGTAACGCAAAGAGCAGGAGGTCGGGTCTCCTGGCCATCCTCCTTAGCCGGTGATATGACGGGGGTGGACGTTTGAGTTCAAGCCCGATTCGCGCTTGAAAGCCCCCTAAATAGGGAGGGACATTGTTTTTTTTAATATTTCGACGAATAAAGGCAATAAAAATAATAAAAATAAAATAAAAAACCTCCTTAAAATTTTCCGCTGATGGGGTGGTGGGGGCAAGGTGGTATATTAAGTATGTTTTACTAAGGGAAACGTCAGGGCCTATTAAGAGAGGCCATAAAAATAATGCAATATAAATTTTGCTCTATATATACATCTAATTTATATATTAGATATATACTATAATTTATAAATATATATAATATATAAATAATATACGTAATGTATATATGTGTATATATGTATGTGATATCATAATTATTATGCGTATACTAATTATATATTATATAATATATAATAGATTATGTATATATATGTTAAGTGATGGATAAAGCTTAAGAACTAGTGATGCAATAGTTCGATGACAGGATTGAGATTAGAATTGCAAATTTCTGCCGATGAACGATGACAGATCGAGAGACAGATGACTTGATGACGATTAATTGAAAAAAAACTATTGTTAAAAATTTCTCTCTCTCTCGCTCCATCTCTCTCTATATATAGTTATATACGATTATTATATAGTACTCTCCTAAGTATATATATAATATATAATCAGTATATATATATATATATATATAGTATATATACTATATATTGATATTGTTATATTATTATATAATGATATTTATATATAATAGATGAATAGCTATTAAGTATATAGTATTATATACTTATATATATATATAATGGGATCACGCGGATAGCCAGGGGCGGATTCGGGGTTCAACTCTCCTGAATTATTTAATTAACGCAGCAAATTCTTTTGTTCCTTGGGCTCTTAAGTATAGTAATAATAAATTATAGATGTAAAGATTAATATAAATAATAGAAAATAATGCAATAGCATAGATATATAATAAGTTATATAAATATATAAAAATATAATCAATGAAAAATGAGAAAGAAAACGTGATTTATTTAATGGGGAGGGGAATTGGAAGGAGACCATATATTTGTGTGTTCGTGGCACCGGATGTTTCTTGCAGGATTCAATGTGGTGCTGGGTTCCTCATGAGCAGTTGTATATTAATTATGATTAGACCAGTGATGACTTTATAATGTAGCGGTTCTAAGCTTTGCAGATTCATTAGCCTCTCAGGTTCTATGTCTCTTTCTGTGATTACGCATGATCGGGTACATGGGATTCTGAGATCTATGAACGTCAGGAAGGTTAGTGGTCCGGATGACATTCCTCCCCGTGTTTTGAGGGAGTGTATTTCTGAGCTGTAATTCCCAAATTTTTGCTTTAAAGCTTGCATTTTGAATTTGTAAACTGATTCGCTTCAGATTATCATGTTCTTTCTTTCCCTCATGATGCAAGCATGCGCTCATTGAAACTGTGTCGAAAAAGGGGACCCCCCCCCCTCACCACCCAGTAACTATTGTCCTGTTGCCTTAACACTTGTCTTTTCATGATTTTCAACTATCTCTTTAACAAAATATTTAAAAACATCATACCTCCTTTAATTTTTCTCACAAATCATCAGTATGTTTCAAAGCTTATTTCGCATAAACACATTAAAACAAGTTACCCGGTTTATCGGCATCCCCGGTTCACCGGCGCGGCGAAACTTAATGAGGAGAAACGTAATAACATAGACACGATGATAAATAACCTACACACGACCCACGAACAGATAACCGTCCTCCATCTTTAACCATACATAGAAATACAATAACCATTTTAATTATTACTCAGATCCCATAGAACTAGTCATACCTTTCAAAATACCAAAACAAAAACTACAGACAGAAAAACAAATCAAAAAATCACATAAGTAAATACTAAATAGGAAACCCCCCAAATCGATGACCTTTCGAATTTTCCATTTTAAAACAATTGTTAAGCTTAAAATTATCTAAATGACAAATTCAACGCTAGGCACATAGCCATGCTATACCTTTCAAACAACCATGTTGCGCTAGAAAAGAAGAGAAGATAACGACATTGGAGCGTAGTGCTTTCCTCAGCCTTTCCCGTCCTGAAGTTTAGATTTATGAAGAAGCACTCAGACATTGAGGCGAAAGCTCGGATCGAGATCTTTTAAAAAAAATGTATATGATTAATGTTTGTACGGTTATTTTATGTATAATGTTGAAAAGAAATACTAATTTTGAATAGTTTCATTTTGTGTTGCCCCCAGGGGTAAAATCGATATAAGATATAAGATATAATATATATATGCTATTATTATTCTTAATAATATTATATATATATATATTATATTATATATAATATATACTATATCTAATATAGAATATAAGATATATATATAATAATATATAATATAGTGAAATATAATATATAATAAGATATGATATATAATATATTGTATATTTATTATAATATATACTTTCTCTTAGATATATATTAAAGGGGTAAATGTCACTCGCAGGGACGGGAAGGCCCCGTAACCCCATGAAACCCACACAAACAGACGACAGCATTAGTTTAACTATGTAACCACCCCACAAAGATTTCACTGCAGTATTGGAGCCGTCACCGCGATAAATTAGGAAAACATAAACCAGGCGTAACTAGGCCTGGAGAGGGGGGGGGTAGGTTATGTTGGGGGTATAATAGAGCGAGTAATGATTACACGTACGAAGCGACTGCGATAAACATGGAGAGGATAGGGTCAACTGTTAAGAGATCAGTGCGCACAGATAACAACACTCCACGAGGACACGATACCAGGGGCACTTGGTCGACGTTCGGATGTAACGCGCACACAACGGATTGCACGGGGTGGCTCCAGCGGTCATAAGTAAGGCCCAGGGCCAAGACACCGTGAGAGGAACCGATTTATACGTCTTGCGGCTGCATTACCGAGAGCGCCACAGCAACGGACAGCGAACATCTGCAGTAACAGCTGGCGGAGGAGACAGATGGCACCAAGACGGTGCGTGAAAAATACAGTGCTCACGTCTTGCGGAACATAAATTGACCCGCCCTCGGATCAAATTCCTTTGCCATAAGGTCCACCGCAACAACGAGCACATCAAAGGCGACAGACTATGCACTTTTTGCCCGAACGAACCATCCATTGTCGGTCGCGATTGTACAAAGGTGCTCTACGAACGAGTCGAGGAGTGTCTCTGTACGATTAGGACAGGCGTGCTAGAGTATACCGACGACCGACAGAGAAGTTTCCTGCAATGCAATGTGCTGCAGGTGCCGCCCCGATCGGAGGTGAGTTGTTTCGTCTGGGTCGGTATCGCTCTAAGAGGGGGACCACGGAGTTGCCGCTCTTACGCATGGATTCATCCTTACAGCATAGGTAAAATCACCAGACATCCTTGAACCCAAAGGTCGTGCCACAAAGACCCCCTTAAATTCGCGTGACTCTTTCAATCCGTAATGCATGTCAATGCAAGATCCAGTCTCAAGGCAATGTGGTGAATGAATACCTCATAGGGCGGTTCAAATGTACGGCGCAGGGTCTGCCACCATAATTGTCAGGACCCTCAACTCAAGTGAACTCTTGTGGGATGTACTGAGTCGTCGGATCGACAACTGCAACCCCCACGGACCCTCCCGTACCTGCGACAAGCACTGCATAACGCATGGGATCAAATCAACTGTCCAGGATATTCGCACACTCATGGAGAACATGTCAGGACGGTGTCAGGCAGTTCCGTGCCAGAGGGGGTGATACACGGTATTGAGACAGACCCAACACCCCCGCGCCGTCGCCGCACTACCAACTGTGTGTTTGCAACCGCCCGAACCTCCGACCTACGGCGAGACCTTTGGTGCACCCATATATATAGTATATTTATTATATATTTATAAAAAGTAATATTTTAGCTATATAATATATATATAATGTTGATATATATTATAGTATATATATATATAATTATATACTATATATATATAGGTGTTAGGTACGTAAGTATTACCTAACCTAACCTAAACCTCACCTAACCTAACCTAACCGTTAAGTAAATAATATATGTATATTTTATAATATATATATAATATATATATATAGATATATATATATATATAGTATTATATTATATATATATTATATATATTATATATATATATAGAAGAGAAGAGAGAGAAAAGAGCAGAGAGAGAGAGAGATGAGAGGAGAGAGAGAGAGAGGAGAGAGAAGAGAGAGCGGAGAAAGAGAGGGGGAGAGATGGAGAGAGAGAAGTAAAATAAGTATAAACGCGTAACACTCAAAAAATTCTCGGTAAAAGTGAGTCAAATTTGACACTTCGCGAAAATTAAACTCGCGAAACTTAACCTCGATAGTTACAGTAATGGTGTACCGTACACAAACTTGCCATATAGGTCATTTTCTTGGAGAGTTACATAATTTTAGTATTTTCACTCTCGGATTACTTTGGGTAAGAGAACCTCTGACGTATATTTGCTCGGTTGGTAAATTAAATGCATATACAGATTACCATTCACTATCACCCTGCCCCTCGCCCATTTTACTAAATTCGGAATCCATGATAACTACTACATATATATATATTATTATCTATTTAGTTGTAATTACTAACTATCATAAGTATATTATTACTCTTATAATATACTATATATAGTATATAATATATAATTAGTATTATATATAAATATTTTTTAAATATATATATATAATACTATACATATATACTATAGTAATTATATATATATAAATAGTATATATATAAATATATTAAGTAATATAACTATATTACTAATATATATATATATAATATTAATAAATTATATTAATGTTATAATTATTATAAGTATTAAATTATTATATACTATTATATACTCTATATATATATAATAGTATATATATAGAGGGGAGAGTACACGCATACTCGAAGCGATGAATTACCTCCCATTTTTAATGGTGCGTTTTTCTCTTTTTGCGTTCATACTCTTTCACAGCCACTCAATCCTCCGACGCAACAATATTCACTAACACCTTTTATCAACAGATCATATACACTGATTAAAGTACACACACCACTTCTAGATAACACCTTACAGAACATCACCACTAACTTCAGGTATCCCTATGTGAGGTGGAGAAAAGGAATTTCCTCACCTCGTATGCTCCTGCGTGAGTCGTAGCGATAAGTCGACTTAAAGCGCTGGTGAGTAGTTGGGTTGGCTATCCCACTACTACCTATCTCTGCTAGGAATTGTGATGCCATGAGTCGCTATGATGTCGTGCAATACCGTAAACGACCTTCTAATTTTGGGCGAAATTGTATGAATCGTGATTGGTATCATGCGAATGTCAGAAGGAATAAATGTTGAGGTCAAGAGGAAGAGAGGTTGTGATCTACAAAGTGAAAAATCTAGAAAGGAAATTTTGATTTGCTCGCTGTGACCTGAAACAAAGATGAAAGGAAAAAGAGTGAAATTGAGTGGTGTGGTGTGAAATGTAGGTGCGGTTGACTGGTGTGGAAAGAGGACATGAGAAGAGGAAGGAAGAGTGCAATTTTGATGCAGTGAGCCTGTGGTACACTTTAATGTAAGGCTCCATTGTGTTGTGTGTATGTCCTCGAGATTCTAATGTAGTTAAATTTAAAGTTTGAAAAGTCAAGTAAGCGTGTGGTTGTGAACCGTGGGTTCCATCTGATAGAAAAGCGTTGAAAAGATTAAGTACACGATTTTTAATGAGGATTAATTTGAATTTTGATTGGTATTTGGATATGGTCATCTGTCGATGAAGTAGGGCAGCTTCCCCAGAGTTGATTTTAAGTGTTTTGACGACTATGCTGGGACCTGACGAGGGCTTGGCATAGCTTGAATCCCTAAATAAAAAAGGGAAGAGTAAATAACTAGGCTAATTTGGAGGCTCAGAAGAGGAGCCGCTGTGGGCTGGCGTGTGTGGCGCGGGCGGGCAGAAAATGAAGAATGTAGGAAAGGTGAAAGTTGATTTCTGAAGATAGAGAGGGATATGTGTGTTTGTATTGATGTCTAATACCGTGTCGCTTTAAACACAAGGTATTCATAAGATCTCCTATATAAGAGATTTGGTGTACTGGGTAGAGATTATCGAAGTTTGAGAGAACAGTATGATTAACGATTTGTGTTGGTGTGGAAGCAAGGAGATGTTGAAGATATGTGTTGGCATGTGTAAATCATGAGGAGGTTTAGGAATGGGAGTTATCGGATATTAGTTTTCTATGTAAAATTAAGGTTAGTGGGGGCTTGGATGGACGAGAAACGGTGATCGGAAGGAAGTAGCTAAAAATTAAAGGAGTGAAGGTTAAGGTGAGCAAGACAATCAAGGTAGTATGTAAGAGACTGCTCGGCTAAGTAAATCGGTATTAGAATGCGGGTGACAAGTTTGATACTGAACAATCTGCGGCAAATGAGGAGAGCAATGTTAGTAAAGTCCAAAGGAAGTGTAGTGGATGTGCTAAAGTAGGAAGTAAGAATGTAAAAACAAGCGTGTAAATTCTGAATGACAGACGGTAATGTAAGCGGTTCAAACGTAAAAAAGAACGCGTGTGTTAGAATGTTACTAAAAGCGAAAATGTATGAAGTTTTCAAAATATTCACATAGTGGAAGTATGATAAGGAGGAAAAAGAAATACAAAAGGGACATACGTAGGGAAATAACAGAAGAGTGTAAATCAGATGAAACAGTTTGGGCAAGGAGGATAGATGAGACTACAATTGAATATCGCAGCTTTTTCAGTGAAAGAAGCGCGAAAGGTATTAAGAATGAGATAAGGAAATTTTACTTAGATATTGAATAGGGCTGGTGTTTTGTAACTGATGAAATTGGATTGTGTGAGTTCGGGAGTGTGAATGAACACTTCGAACCATTCTGCACCAATATATAACCAGGTAAATGATGAAATGGGTGAGTGAATGTGTGTGTTGTTGCATGGTGCAAGAGGAATACGGTATTTTTGGGGATGAGGTTATAGTAGGGAGGAGGTAATGATAATTTTAGAGAAAAAGTTGAGAATGGTATAATCTGCAGATTAGGATATAGATGAAAATTACTTAGTGAAAATGTCAGACGCGGAGGCGCAGATGGTGATTTGATTGATTTGGAAGTTGTGTAACAAAGCTTTTATGGGAGGTATAGTTCCAAGGATTGGAGCAGAGCAGTAATAGACCCTTGCTATAAGAGGTAAGAGAGAAAAGGGGAACTGTAGAATAGTATAGCGGGAATAACTTTATTGTGAGTGTGGTAAGGGAAGCGTAGTATGCTTGGCTATTTTGGCGATCAAGAGTGCGATTTCAGATACTGCGTGATTTACTGAGGGACTGCTTCTCATTGTTCAAGTACAAGGTGATTATTAGGAGGCGGGAGAGCGATATGGTGGATCTAAATCTTCTACATGAAACAAATGCGATACTTGATGAAATGCTGGAGAAGAAGAATCTAAATTTATTTAGGTTTTATGGGATTCCTACAACAGGCGTCTATGATAGAGCTGTAATAGGGTAGCTCTTTACTGGCAGGTTCATTATGATACTATAACTATATTATATTTAGGCGGTAGCTTCTGAATGGGATCAAAGTATAATATGACGATAGTGAGCATTGATGTAAGAATATAATGGTGTCAAAGGTGAGTTGAGTTTTAGGAATTTTAATAGTGGAGTGAGACAGGGTTCTGTTTTGTATCACAGTTAATTTCACAATTTGTATAATGTGATGGGGTTATGAAAGAATTCGAGGTGGGATGCAGCGGGAAATGTTGTATTAGAAGGATGTGAGAGAATGCGAGATAATGTAGCGGTGCTCTACCACTTAGATAATGCGGATGATTTGGTTTCTGATGTGGCGAATCTGAAAGAGATTTGAGAGGAGTTGGTTAGATAGATTTGCAGTGGATTGGTAAAAGGAGGACGTTTGATAGTCAAAAACGATAGATAAGAGTAAGGGTTTATGGCTTTAGTTTGAGTGGAGGACATCCTCATGTGTGTAGTTATGATTATAGATGGTGAGCAAGCTGGAGCAGTGTGCTCGAGTTATTAAACAATATTAGGGATATTGTTGTTGGATGAGAACGGGACGGATGAGTCAGAGCTGAAGAAGATGATACTTATTAACACTTTAACTTTGCTTGCTGCAATTATATCGATGTTGGTGCTAATTGTAAAGGGAACGTAGTCTTGAGCTGCAGGTTATAAGTCTTACATAATTAGAGCGGTATGTTTGTTACCACCGTGTTATTGATTAATGTAGTGAGACTATGGTCGGAATAAGAAATATAGACTCTAAAGTTCAAGTGTTCAAGATGGGACAATTCTTAAGGGGCATGGTAGGGTGTGAGAAGAATTATAAAATGAGGAATAAGAATGACGTATTAGAGAGTTGTGTTTGGTGTGAGAGGAAGTAACTGATAGAGAATAAATGAAAGAGTTGAAATGAGTTTGGATCACGTGGATAGGTATATGAAATGATAGTCGGTTGTGTTAAGCGAGATGTGTATAGTTGGAGAGAGTGGATTGGAAATGAACCTAACCGGTCTGTTGAGAACCGAAAGAGAAAGTGGATTGAGTCGGTAGAACGAATGTCTGAAGGGAGAAAATGTGAGTTGGCAGTATACTGTAGCTTAAAAAGTTGACATGATAGGAAGAATGGCGGGGTTTGTTATGAAGGCTTGAGGTTGTGGCTCCACCTGGAGCCAGGGGTATGCACCCTTACATTTGACGATTATTAACCATAGTGAGCAGGTCGTCGACGCGGTTCCCATGAAGCATTTTAGGGTGGATTTACTGTCTGTGACGAGCTACAGGGTACATTAATGGTACAGAGGGGGCGCGTAAGGGCTGGGCTTTCTTTATTCATGAACATTTGTATACCTCTACCTACTTGCTTTCTTTTCCGATGCTTGGGAAAAAAAGGTAGATGTTAGAAATAAAAGAATAATATATTATTATATATATATTATACTTATTATATTAAATATAATAAATATATATATATATATATATTATATTAAATATATATTAATAATTATATATATATATAATATATATATATATTATAATAATAATATAGATATATAATATATCACGTATGACGTAGCAGCTTAGCATGATTATTTACTGAGTAGGCAAGATATAGTATTTAATTATTAATATCATATTTATATATTTAATATATTATATATATAATATATTAATATATCATTTAAATATATATATATTATAAATATATATATATTATATATATATATATATATATATATATATTATATATATAATATTATATGGTGTGTGTAGGTGTATGTGTGATGTGTGCTTATATACGGCTCCATTTAAATTGTGGGGAATGGGAGGAGTCGAGTGCCTTGCACCCTTGAAATCTGAGCCTTCCTTTCCCCTTAATATTAAGCGACATCCCTCCAAACTATATAGTCTTTGTATCAATGTTCAAGAAATATAGTATGGGAACTAAGCTTTTTAAAACATAGTTAATGAAAATAAAATAACAAATATATTATATAATTGTTTATCAAATATTATTGTATTTGTTTTTATCAGATTAAAAGTTCATATTAGTGATTTAAAGTTACTAAACATTAGTACTATAAGACGTTGAAGGGGTGAAATAAATTATATTTTCTTATATTTTGTATAATATTAACTCTATATAGATATATATATATAATAAAGTATATACGTATATTTATATATATATATATATATATAATATATATATAATATATTATATTTTATAATAATAATATATTATATAAATATATGTATGATAGATTCTATATAATATCTTTATAAGTTATAATATTTATTATAATATTATTAAAATAAGAAATATATATAATATTAATAATATAAGTTTTTATTTTTTATGATTTATTATTATATACTATAATTTATATTTGTTATTTATATCTATAATATTATATTTAAAATGAAACACTAGTGTTTCCCAAAGAAATATTTAAAAAATAAACAACTATATTTAATTTGGCAATCTGAACGACGCACAGCCCTTATATCATTGCAAAGTATAGGAAATATTTATTTCAGCTATACAGTAATCACAGAGGAAGCTTAAAGACACAGTGGAATATAGGCAGGCAAAAAGGACATAATAGCTCACATTTTGGATTCTTATATTTCATTTAAGACGTTATTAATATAATATTTCTTTTTGATTTCTTATTATTATTTTACATTTTTTATACTTTTTTAAATTTGGTATTTTTCTTTAATATTAATTGTTTCTTAAAATATAAGATAGGGCCACTACCCTGAACTAATTAGCCCTATGCCGACGTAATTACCGGCCCACAAATTTATATTATATATACAGTATTTTAGACGGCCAAGTATTATCAACAGTAGCAGCAGAAGTAGCAGTAATATTATAATTATACTATCTAATATTATAATGATAAACATTAAATTAACAGTAATATATTAATATACTATCATATATATAATAATTATACAATATATATATTATATATATATATAATATAGTATATAATATATATATAATATATATATATTTATTTATATTAATATATATATATATATATATATATACTTATAGATTTATATTATATATGAGAGTAATATATTATACCTAATATATATATATTTTAATATATTACTTTGTATATACAGTAGTATATATATATATAGATATATAATATATATATATAAAATTATACACTTAATACAAACTATATTATATAAATATAGTATCATTGTATATATATATATTATAAAAAAATGGCCTCTCGTCGTTACGCCTAAATGAATAACTATTATATATAAGATATAGTATATATAAATAAATATATAGAATATATATCATAGTTAATAAAACTTATTATCTATACTTTATATAGAATAAGTATTATTTTGACGATATTATATATTATATATATAATTATTATATACTATATATATATATTAAATATATATATATATATATATATAATATATTATATATATATAGTATATATATAAATATATTCTATATATATAGAGGTTTCGATATACACGAACGGCGTTTCTAGAGAGTGGGGGAAGAAAGGAAACGTTCGACTCGGAGGTTACCGATAAGAGCGTTTGCCAGAATATACAACACTGGCGCCGGCCGAGAGGTGATACAACCAAGGGAACAGCTCGCCGCGGCTTACTATATGAAGCGTTTACTTACTAACTGAAATTCCGTAATCTCGACCAACTGCTTTCGAAGACTTTATTTAGGCCCATTTGCGCCTCTTAGTTCCTCGGAAACCAACAAAAAATGTCTTCTGAAATTGGGTTCGAAATTTCAGACGACTATTAGTTCTACACAAACACGTTGGTCAAGGGGGAGGGTGTTTTGGTCGAACACGCAAGTGCCGTATATCCACTGGAAAAGATTGCATCTCGCCGAGTGAGCGTTCTGTTATCGCAAGTCTACAACGGGAGCTATTCACGGATGACAGACATGACTGCAACTGAACATTCATGATCACTCTGTACGCCGTATTGGCCACGAAAAATCTCGTTTTCACCCATACAAAATTGGTGATCGTCCGTTCAGAACTGTTACCAAATGGAGGCCTCGAAAACCCGTGTCAGCATTGGGACAGTGGTTTGAACGACATCCAGCTACGATATCTCAGTTCAGAAATGAGGCCTCATTGTCAACCCTAAGGTTCGGTAGCGGCAAAAACTTGTGATATTGGAGTGAAAACCAAACGAGGGAGTGCACAAACGCACTTCACAGCCCTCGGTAACGACCTGGTGTGCCGATAAAGTAGTCATGGAATCATCGGTACCATTAGTTTTTTTGAAGAATGGGGAGCATTGACAGTCCACCGTCCAGCTGATGCGGTACCTATGACATGCTGCAGAACTTACTTGGAGCGGCGTTAATGCCTTAACCCTTGGCTCATGCGTCAGTTCAACAAGATGGAAGCGGACTCAGCGCACACTGCCCGGGAGATCGATGGATATGATGCAGATTTTCCCAGGGGAAGTCATTTCAAAATGGGAAGTTGATGTTCAATTAGCCTTCTCGATCTCCGTACCTAACCCCATGGTGTGTTAAAGGTATGATTCTTGTCCGCTTAAGTGTGCAGGGTAATTGTTTAGAAGTTACTTAAAGTTAACATGAAGTTAGTGACCGAGAGACACGGTTTATGTTAGATGATATTGAGTTACTTTTATTTGAACCGGTCTAAAGTCAGCGAATGTATAGAGATTACTAGCTTATTCGGGAATCGATAGGCTATAAGAATTTCGGTCCTGGAAAGAGTTATAAGTATACACTGTCAGATTTGCCTGATTAAAGGACTATTTTAATCCTCAGTTGCGAGTTAAGTAGATTTTTGACCAATTTATATGTGACTAAGTGTACGATTAACGGTCTTATATATGGCGAACGTGGTTGATGTCGGTTAATTCAGTTTCAGTTTTTGGTTGAAACTTGTCAACTTCACTGATGTTACTTAAACAGCTCTTACTCCATAACTCTCTCTAGCAAAAGACTCCTTTGTTGAACTCTGATCAGACCGATTATAGCTGTGTAGCTAATGAAGTAGAAAGTGAGTTACAATGATCTCTAGCTGTCGTAGGCATATCTGCTTCAGTATTATTAGAACCTCCTCTGTAAATAATGGACCTCACAGAGAAGAGAACAATTTAATTTTATCTAATTTCTAACTAACTTTGCTCATATAAAAACTGAACTAAATTATATCCCATATAGACCACTGTTATATAATTATATAACGCTCTTAAGCTACTTAATAGTTAATAACCTAAATACTTTAATAATCCTATATATTATATATATATATATAACTATAAAACAAATGTGTTTACTACATCTTAGCTCATATTTATAAATCACGAACGATTAACATAGTATTTTCCTAAACTGCAACCTAGAAAAATACTAAGCGAGAGAGGCACCATCGTAACATTTTTAAAATTAAACTTATATAATTACTATAATAATATATATACTAAGGAATATCGTTAAATTTTTTATTGATTAGTCTCATGATTCTATTTAAAGTATAAACTATTTAAAGACTTTGGCTCAATTATCTTATTTAAACTATATACAAAAAGATATCATGGCATTATTATCTCTCATTCCACAATTATACAATATGGTAACATCTTAATTTTTAAGTATTAATATAGGTAAGATTATCAAATAAATACCAATAATGATATTGGATAAATAATTGCATGAACAATACAAAGGAACTCGACGAAAAGATCAAACATCATATTATTTACCTTTAATCGCTATTATACCTATCAATTTTACTATACAATATTTAGATGAATACTATATATAATTATAACTAATGTCACGAGGAGAGATTTAATATAGTTTTATTTCGCATTGTACTAATCTCACAGTGTAAAAACTAATGAAGAGTTCATATGCTAGTTTCACACAAAACAAGAATAGTATTACGAATTGACAGATTGCTTTGGAAAAAAGACATGCATCGAGGTGGGCGATGTCCGCCAGGGTATAATGCCACTAGATCGATCAAACTCACAATATCTCTCAGGCTTATCTTCGAATTGCTTTCTTACAAAGAGTATATAGATAGGAAAAACCGCCCGAAATATAAAAATCATTATCATTTTACGATAGTCTTATCATATGTTCTAAAAAACATGATCGTCTTGAAGCTTTAAAAATTATGCTGAAATAGTACATATAATTTAACTGCCTTGATTTGTTAATACACCAATGAGACTTAATGTTACCATCCTTTATTGAATCGTAGATATATTAGAGCAGTCTTGATCTAAACAACCATTTTACTACATTTATATAGAAAAACGGTGAAGGTTATATCGGTACGTAGACAAAGAAAGATTTATGGTACTGCACTGAAATATACAGGAGAATATTAGAGGAGCAATACTGCTATTCTCTACTTCCCATACAATCCTCTCCGTTCTTGAAGTTTTAGTATTTATTGATATGAATGATGAGCACTTAAGCATCGGTAACTTTTCTTTTAGGTTTATTAGCTAAGAGGTTCTTCTGGATATCTCTTTTGAAAAAAACTCGAATTCCCTTATTTTGGTATTTGCATTATACTTCTTATTTTTTAGTGATGTTTGTTGTTATATATCAGTGTAATAAACTGTTAGGATAATATAAATTAAATTAACTATTAATTTATGTAACACATCAATTAACAAACATGCTACACGCTAATACCTAAGCTGTGTCAATAACTTGAATAATCAATGCTGAATAATATTATAATGTATTATAATACTTAATAATTATTAATATAATATTATACATACGTAATATATATATAATTAATATATATATAATAATATCTAATAGAGGATTATATATATATATGTTAATATAATATATATTAATATATTATATATATATATATTATAAAATATAACTATTAATATATATACTTATATATTTAATTTTATCTAATAATATTTATTAATTATATATATTATATTATAATTATAAGTATATATAGATATATTATTATATATATAATACTAAGTACATATAAATATTTATTATAATATATAATGATATAATTAATTATATTATATATAGATATATTATAATTTAATATACTATATTATTTTATAGTATTATATCATTATATATAATATAATATTTTTATATTATATAATATTACGAGCTGTCAAAATATAAGATCTCGATCAACTCTATGCGTGTAAATTTCACTCGTCTGTGTGGGGAAGTGGTAATAGATGCGTGAGATGAGGGCGCTCGGCGGGTGAGATATGGTGGGTGGTGCGCCTGGTGAAGCCCGGGGCCCAGCGGTATGGTATCTTGTGTGAGAGGTGAGCGTCGTAGTGGGTGGGGGTTGTGGAGATGGATGAGGGTGAGTGAGGAGGAGTGTGGTTGAGGAGGAGATGTGGGTGGTTATAGGAGGCTATGAGGCTGGCAGAAGCTGCATAGATAGTGTCGATGTCTCGCATAGATGTTGTGAGTGAGTAGAGAGAGTCGAGATGGGTGCGAGTGTGATGTAGGTGAGTCCTGAGCGGTTTACCAAATCTGAAGTTTTGAAATCAGAGACCGTGAGGCGGAAGATGAAGAGATTGTTACTGGCGTAGAGAGAAGTAGAGAAACATAATGGTACATAGGCTGGATTACTCACAGAATGATAACATGGAGTTCTATTGTGCTTGCTGGTCGGTTTAGTGTTCTTTTTCTTATGTTCGTGTCTTACTGTTGCATTTCTTTCTTTCGATCTTTCATTTTTCTTATTTTCTGTTGTGTATAAATTTTCTTTACAATTTCATTAGATGTGTTTTGTTTATTGTTTTTCCTGCTTTTAAGCGGAGCAGAGATGCAAGGCACGCATGTGTAAACTCTCCTACTTCTACTCTCATCGTGCTCACCGGCTCGTCACTACGTACACGTACCTCCCGATAAAATATTGCTTTTAACGTGCGCGACGACTGAATAATTGAGTAGAGATAGTAGTTGTGACGTTTATCAACTATACTATCACTGCTCACACAAGAACTCGAGATCAGTGTATATTAATTACAGCTGCATGTATATAAAACTAAAACTAATCTATACGTCGAAAATGGTTATAGAACTAAACGGATTTATCGGATTGAGGTACACTTGGTCTCACGTCACTCATATACCGGTGCTGTATATGGTTTGAGTTAAATCAGAGACGTAAATATTGACAATCAACAAATAACTCTCTACGTTAAACGTAATATTGTTACATAACTTAAATATAGGGTACGTTGCGTACTCACAGCTAGTGTCATGATAAGAGTATTTAAAGTAAGCCCTTAAATTTAATAGATGGCTCACACTATAGATAACTAAAACCTGATGGTTAAGAAATATCCTCATTATTCATATTTATAATAGTAATTATATCATTATGTATATATAGTAGTATATATATATATTTATATTAATTAGGTTTCTGCTCAGATGTCATAAATAACATTATTATATTGATTATATTATATTACACTAATACTCACGCAACGTAATTCTTAGCAAGAATTACAGGCCTGGTATTATATACTATACTTAAGTCACGGAGTTATAGTTAAGTATTAAGTTACTTAGATATATAAGGAAATCTAACTAGAATATTAGTATAAGTTAGTATTTACCTCATATTAAATATATTATATTAGATACTATAATTATTATTAATCTAATAATATTAATAATAGTATATATTATATATAGTATATTATATATTATTATTAAATATATTTATGAGATGTTGAATATATGTACTAGAGTGTTAAGGAAGTGAAATAGTATTAATATTTAACAGTTTGGGCTATGGTGCTGATGTAGTTATGTGTGTAGCTATATTTATGTATATGATATAGTGATCTACGTCATTGGGCAACTATATAAATTATTAACCCTACCTAGGTCACCTACCCCTGGAGGGGGATAAATAACTATATTATATTATAATATCATTAGTGAATATTTAATGATGTGCTCGATCGTGAACTTTGCTTGTGAAAAGCTCATAATTTGTGTAGTGATTTGTTATGTCGGTGAAGGAGCATAGCGGGTGTTAGTTCTATATATACAACATTACTGCACACTAATAGTAAATATAACTTAAAGATACGTGAATGAGGGAATTAGTGTGTGTTATGAGTTATATGTGATATTTTTAATAATATAAAATTTCTCACGGATAAATGACTAAATGGAAAATGTTGACACAAATATTAAATTATATAAAGATTAGAATAATAAGTATAAAATCACACTAATATGATTAACGTGCACTACAGTGCAAACTTAAAAATTCACAAAATTATTAATAAGCCATCTCAGTGAGTCACAATCTGGATATTACAACTACACTAATAGGACACTATATTTCATAATAGCAGAATGCAAATCGTGTACTAAATAAAATATTTTATAATGAAATTATGAACTATTGATATCAATTTTATATGTATCTAATGTTTCTAATAAATCGCTTTTAGTATGCACACTCATGAGCCAGGAAAAAAAGATAATTAATTAAATATTGCCAAAATTCACTGCAAATCAATCATGTTGTTGAGCTCCTAGCTGTACGATTCAGGGGTTAGGCCAGCTTCATGGAGTCTCAGGCTTCGTTTTTTATTGTGACTTCTTTCCTATGCAGGGGACAATATCACGTCCGATGCCACACACGAATCAGGCGAAATGAAGAACTCAAGGACCACCAAAATTCGAAGAGGCATGCTCACGAATTGACATTATGATTTTTTTAGTTTGGCTTATATGTTTTTCCCTAGAAATAATATTATTTAAAGATATCTATCAATGATTAACACAATTTAATCGCTATCTGGATATACTAGCGTTTGATTGTACGTTAAAAGAAATAACTTCGGCAATGAAAATGTTACCCTAAAAATAGAGGTTTGTTACAGTTATACAATAATTTTTTTATTCATCAACAATTTAGCGAATCAACGCTAAGTACAGATGTAGATCAGCCACCCGTTCTATTTCAAATATATTTAAGCTAAATGTAATGTGAAGAGTATCAACTCATTAGGTTTGATCCGAATCTACCGTTAGTGCTGTCATATCATAAACTATATTTTAGTAACGTACTCCGTAGAATCAGCGAGGACTTTTATACGTCAAATGACTCGACATTTGTTCGTTGCAACAATATGAAAGTAGTATTATGCTGGCTTTGGATAATATAACGCTTACTCCTGTGAGCTTATGTAATATTTCATAAAGTGGCAGAAGTTAGTCATAATATTACATAGCTCATACATTGAGTCTCATTTACGCTGTATGTATACTATTACTATAGAATACGGATAATAAGTGATTAATCAAAAAAGTGAGGTATAATAATAAAATAGAAAATATAAGTAGCTATAGTATTAAGTTGAGTAATATATATAAATATATGAGTAAATTTATAGTTACATATTTCGTAGAATATCTATTTTGGAGGTTATATATACCCCTATATCACCTTTGATGCGTATAGTCAGAGTATACAGATTTGATACCCTTATTAATATTAAAAACAAAACTTTACTCACACAGGAGAGTAATAGCTGCTGGATTTTATCATATTCCTTAAATCATATCTCTAGCCTCATAAGGCACATTTAATTTTAGACTCTGTTAAATTTTATCAGGAATATCTCTACTTAGACATGAACCATTTTAATATTATATTAATATAATACATTATATTAGGGTGTTCCGGATGACTAACACCTATAATATGTACACGCCTACTAAAATATTAACTATCTCCTTAATAGTATACGGTGCAATAAGTTTATACGCTCCTACTCACCCTCACCCTCCCTCACACACACACATTGTTATATCTATATACTTTATATTATATAATGTATATTACCTATATTGATATATATACTGTATATACTATAATATAATAGAGTATCTACAAATTATATTACACACTATCGTTTACCAAAACGTTGTAAAAGCGTAAACGCTTCTAATATGGTGACATATGCGCTAAATTAGGGTGCTATCATACGTTAGTAGAATATGTTCGAATTATTATCACCCTACTTTACTTAAATAAGTACTATATCTAGGGTAAATACCTCGGTTCAAAATTTTTTCGGGAGCGCTGGTTATATTATAATTATTTTGAGGTACAACTAAATATTTATATATAAGGAGTAGAATATATGTAGATGCATTAATATGCTTATCCGCTAGAGATAATATATGCCACTCCAAAGAACTTCAGATTTAGCAACACTTATACTAGATTAACGGAGCTCAGATTACATCATGAAGGATACTGTATACCGGACAGTCGCTAATCAGATATATCCATGTCTAGAGGGGAAAATTTATGGATAGACGCAAGATATATATAAGGAGGACTAAATACTCACCTCTGGCGACCTCGCCATATAACACCGAACGTTAACACTCAAAGGATATACTCTCTGACCATCTCTCCCCTAAGAGCTATTCTTGACTATAGTTATAAACCCCTTGTCTACCGCCAGACGATAGCTATAAACTCCGGGGGTAGGTTAAGATAAGTTTCAAGTTCAATTTTATTATTATATCCAAGTACTTAAATTGTCGGTATATTTATTTAACGTATTTAGGCTATATAATATTATACATTTAACTAGTTCTAACATTCCCCACCTTATAAGTTTAGTTATAATCACATCAAACGGAATCAAACATACTTCGGACCTATGCCGCCTATAATTAATTTGCTGAATGTATATTACGTGTATCGTCCTATAGTAAGAAGACTACTTACGTTCAGGGATATATAGTCCCTTAACCTCTACGATTACTTGTTTTATCACGATACTACTGTATCGAACTATATTATACGTGATTATATACATAGCTCATTACTATTAGATTAATCTATACGCGGAAATTTATTATATAAGCATATTCAATTACCGTTATCAAATAGGAAATTAACTACTTCTCAATATTAAAATAGTTAAATAAAGAGTAAGAATAAATTTTTCCCATAACTAGAGATACAATAGGATATACTCAAGTAATTAATGATTGCTCACGTTGAAAGTAACAAAACCCACAATTATACCACGTCGAAATACTATATATTAAATAAGGCGCTCCTTTTATGCTCACTCCTCATTAATTATAGTCGCGTTTTCTTACTCATCCTAGTACCCATTTATGACTTATATTATTTAGTAACGATGATATCATGAATTAGAATACGTTTTAATTTCCAAGACTCTCTCTCTGTACATTATAATCATAGATTTGTTTTAACTATTAGTCCAATTGATGTAGTTGTGCATACGTATACCGGCAACCCTCTAAAGAACGGTGAGTGTAACCTCTATTCCGCCGACCTCTCTACACTCTCGCCATATTCTCATATCATTATAGTATATAATTAAAATATTTGAATAGGTAGTAAATAGTATATTAAAGTAATATATCCTATAGTGTTATGATAACTGTTATCGCTTTTTATATTATATGCGTCTATGAATTAATAATTGTTAATCTCTTATTTATTAACATATTTACTTCTGTTATTTTATAATTTATAAATGATAATATATATATAGATGATAGGGATAGAGATAGAGACAATCGGAGATATATTTTAATTAGAATTGATATAGTATACTATTAGTATAAATGAAATATTATAGTCAATATATTTAACTATATCAGTTTTAAGTGACTTTTATTTATAAACATTAATAGGTAAATTTACTACTATAAATATAGTTATGTTATAATATATAGTTATGTATAGGCGTCTACTGTTAATATGTTGATTCATATAAATATACCTATAACCTGACCTACTAACATATAGAATCCTATACCTTAATCATATAATTGGTAATATCCTATAATATATTATATTCACATAATTATAAAAAATATCATCGTATACAGTATATAATAAATATATATATAAATAAATTCAATGATATAATAAATATATATAGATGAATAAATATA
>JABUQX010099270.1:7500-33453 GCA_015478945.1 Trachelipus rathkii
ATATATATATAATATATATATATATATATATATATATATATTTATATAAATATATATATATATATATATATATATACTATATATATATATAAAAATATATATATATATATATATATATATATATATATATATATATATATATATATATATATCAGATATCAGATATTTTCTATTTGAATCTCGTACTAATTAGTGAAAAATAATAAACGCAAATGTTAGTGAAAAAAAATAATAAAAAGGCAATGGATTCCACGATACAGATATATGGGCCACGAACATTTTTTTTTATTTATTTGTTTATTTATTCATATATTTATTTATTTATTTATTTAGAGGTAGAGAGAGAAAGAGAGAGAGAGAGAGAGAGAGAGAGAGAGAGAGAGAGAGAGAGAGAGAGAGAGAGAGAGAAATATAGGGGTGCGAATGAATCTGTAAAACTTATTTATTTATTCCTTTATTTATTTATTTATTTATTTAGTCATATGTTTATTTTACTTTGAGAGAGAGAGAGAGAGAGAGAGAGAGAGAGAGAGAGAGAGAGAGAGAGAGAGAGAGAGAGAGAGAGAGAGAGAGAGAGAGAGAGAGAGAGAGAGAGAGAGAGAGAGAGAGAGAGAGGAGAGAAAGAGAAAAAGAGAGAGAGAGAGAGAGAGAGAGAGAGAGAGAGAGAGAGAGAGAGAGAAAAGGAAGAGAGAGAGAGAGAGAGAGAGAGAGAGAGAGAGAGAGAGAGAGAGATGTGTGTAAGGTAATATTTTTTAAAAAACTTATTTATTTTTATTTTATTCCTTTATTTATTTAGTCATGTGTTTATTTTACTTACTGAGAGAGAGAGAGAGAGAGAGAAGAGAGAGAGGAAGAGAGAGAGAGAGAGAGAGAGAGAGATATATATATAGAGATTAATTACTAGTAAAACTTATTTATTTTTTTTATTTATTCCTTTATTTATTTATTTATTTAGTCATGTGTTTATTTTACTTTGAGAGAGAGAGAGAGAGAGAGAGAGAGAGAGAGAGAGAGAGAGAGAGAGAGAGAGAGAGAGAGAGATAGGGGTCGAATAATTTATTTATTTATTTATTTTTATTTATTTACTATTTATTTATTTTTTTAGTCATGTATTTATTTACTTTGAGAGAGAGAGAGAGAGAGAGAGAGAGAGAGAGAGAGAGAGAGAGAGAGAAGAGAGAGAGAGAGGAGAGATGGGGTCGAATGAATTTGTAAAACTTATTTTTATTTAATAGTATATTTAAAGAGATAGAAGAGAGCGAGAGAGCGAGAGAGAGAGAGAGAGAGAGAGAGAGAGAGAGAGAGAGAGAGAGAGAGAGAGAGAGAGAGAGAGAGAGAGAGAGAGAGAGAGAGAGATAGGTGTCCGAATGAATTTGTAAAACTTATTTATTTTTTATTTATTCCTTTATTTATTTATTTAGTCATGTGTTTATTTTACTTACTGAGAGAGAGAAGAGAGAGAGAGAGAGAGAGAGAGAGAGAGAGAGAGAGAGATATATATAGGGGAGCGAATGAATTTGTAAAACTTATTTATTTTTTTTATTTATTCCTTTATTTTATTTATTTATTTAGTCATGTGTTTATTTTACTTTGAGAGGAGAGAGAGAGAGAGAGAGAGAGAGAGAGAGAGAGAGAGAGAGAGAGAGATAGGGGGCGAATGAATGTTATAAACTTGTTATTTTATTTATTTTATTTGTTTATTTATTTATTTAGTCATGTGTTTATTTTACTGAGAGAGGAGAGGGAAAGAGAGAGAGAGAGAGAGAGAGAGAAGAGAGAGAGAGAGAGAGGGGTCCGAATGAAATTGTAAAACTTATTTATTTTTTTATTATTCCTTTATTTGTTTATTTATTTAGTCATGTGTTTATTTTACTTACCATGAGAGAGAGAGAGAAGAGAGAGAGAGAGAGAGAGAGAGAGAGAGAGAGAGAGAGAGAGAGAGAGAGAGAGAGAGAGAGAGAGAGAGAGAGAGAGAGAGAGAGAGAGAGAGAGAGAAATATAGGGTGCGAATGAATTTGTAATATATATATCTATATCAGTTAGGTTCTTCTGAGGTTCCATCTCCGTACCGCACCCCACCACACCGCACAGCACCTACCGTGGCGCTCTGCTTCGACTCATCCTCAAGTTTTTCTTGTATTATTATTGTATTAATGATTATTATTATTGTATTATTAATATTATTATTATTATTATGTAACATTATTATTTCCACCGTGGTTTCTTCTTCGCAACCAGTTTCTGTGCTCGATATATATCTACATGGGTTAGGTTACCGTATCTGGTTAAAATTTGAAGGGTGTTAGCTGATAATTGAGTAACCTTGTTGTATGCTGCAT
This sequence comes from Trachelipus rathkii, assembly GCA_015478945.1. Lineage (NCBI taxonomy): Eukaryota > Metazoa > Arthropoda > Malacostraca > Isopoda > Trachelipodidae > Trachelipus > Trachelipus rathkii. The sequence continues at coordinate 9,840 of JABUQX010099270.1, forward strand.
CCCTATGGGGGGATGCTGGCCCCCCTCAAACATTAAATATTGACGTAGAAAGCTGAAATTTGGTGAGAGGATGCAGAGTTGAGTCTCTAGAAAGACTTGGTATAGGAATTCAAGGAGTTGGCTCCGGCACCGGTGCTGAGACCACCATTGCGGCGCGAAAAAATTTGTGTAATAAGGTGATCTTAAGGTTTTTATATATGTAATTGACCATGCTGAATACGAAATTGAGGGTTATAATATTGTGAGGGCATCAGGAGACCCTTAAAAAGGGGGATGAAACCCATCAAAAAAAAAAAAATTAAAGTGTTCGTAATTGGCTGAAATTTGGTGAGAGGATTCAGAGTTGAGTTTCTAGAAATACTTGATACGTGAATCTGAGGAGTGGGCTCTGGCACCGGTGCTGGAGCCACTGCAGTGCTGATTTAAAAAATTTTTTTTTTGTATAATAATACAATATTAATGTCTTTATATATGTATTCGATCCTGCTGAATACGAAATTGAGGGTTATAATATTGTGAGGGCATCAGGAGACCCATAAAAAGGGGGATGAAACCCCTCAAAAAAAAAAATAAAGTGATCGTAGAAGAATGAAATTTGGATAGTGTATAGAAGAATGAGAAAGGAGTCTGAATCTGCAGAGTTTGAGTTAGCCCAGGCATCGGTGCTGGCTCCAGTGTAGTTAGTAAATATTTGTATAATAACACAATATTGATGTTAAAATATATGTTTATAAGAATATAGAGTTCGAATATGAATGGTTGAGACTTCCTTGAGTATGGTGGGGTGTGTCAACAGGCCCTCGCGCCAGCGCGTGTGCGCGCCCGCAGGCGCGAACCGACGCGAAACGGGGGCTCGCCCGCAGCTGCACCCGCAGGCATGCTGACCAACACAGATCAACACACTCTAAAGAATCTAAATTTTTTTTTTTTTTTTTTTAATCAATTAATATTTTTTTTTTCAGTTAGCATTTTATTTTTATTTTTTATACGACTTTTGTTTTTTCTTTTTATAGGCTTTTTATTTTTTTTATTTTTTATTTTGTGACTTTTCTTTTTTATTTTCTTTTTTTTTTTTTTTATTTTGTAACTTTTCTTTTTTATTTTCTTTTTTATTTTGTAACTTTTCTTTTTTATTTTCTTTTTTATTTTGTAACTTTTCTTTTTTATTTTGTAACTTTTCTTTTTTTTATTTTCTTTTTTATTTATAGCGTTTTTTCATTGTTATATAGGTAAAAAATAAGGATGGCATATATTTATTTTGTTATTTATTTATTTTTATAAAAAAAACAATACATACAGAAAAAAAAATTACATGTTTTACACTTAATATAGAAAAAAAAAATATTATTTTTAATATATATATATATATATATATATATATATATATATATATATATATATATATATATATATATATATATATATATATATATATATCTTTATATATATATATATATATATATATATATATATATATATATATATATATATAAATACATAAACGCATATATATATATATATATATATATATATATATATATATATATATATATATATATATATATATATATATATATATATATATATATATATATATATATATATATATATATATATATATATATATATATATATATATATATATATATATATATATATATATATATACATATGATAATATATATATATATATATATATATATATATATATATATATATATATATATATATATATATATATATATAAAAATAAAAACAATATAATATAATATTAATTACATTGAAAGCGAAATTGGACACTAATAGATCATTCCGTTGTAGATGATTAAAATTAAAGGTCGATATGATTTTATTTAGGGGGATGTTCATCAGCAGCTTATGTAAAAAATATATAATATAAAGTCCACATTTCTCAGATGCTATAGGTTGTATTGGGTGATTTAGTTGAAGAACATGGTGAATCTCATTGTTTTTAAGGAAATGTTGAAACCTCTGGCTATTAATTAAATTTTTGATTGCAAGAGAATCGACAAAAACTATTACATGCGGTTTGACTTTAAAAAATAATAACCAATGTCCGTTGGCTCTGGACCTCTCTGACGTGTTCACGATTAAAGCTTCATTCGTATTCAAAATTACAGAAGATATTTCGTCTATGGCTCGAATCCCTCTTAACTTTTTCTCATCTTTGAAGAAATAATGTAACTCTTGTTCGTTCATTTTCCTATGAATCAGTTCAGTAATTTTTTTTTTTTTTTTTTTTTTTTTTAGTAGCTAAGCAAGATGTTTCGAAGCCTATCAATTTCAATCAACTGCTGATAATCCAAATATAGCACCACTGATATAGCTTTAGTTAATGGTTTTTCAAACTGTAACCTTAAGTCTAGAGTTCCTGTCTTCACGATGTTCAAATGGTTAGCGCCTACAGGAGCTTGATCAGCTGTAAGATTGTATGCATATAAATTACAATTCTTCGCATACGAGAGGCTATCTATCCCTGTCCCTGTATCAAAGCCAGCTGAGGTGTTTCTATTTTTTTTTTTTTTTTTTTCTCAGCTAAGTTACACCGTCCTCCCTGGTTTCTAGCTTATAGGGTAGTCCGAATGAGCAACCATTAACATAAAGACCTACTTCCTGAAGTCCATGAGGTTTAAAAATGAAAGGGTTTTCAGTATACTGACCCACAACTGCAGTATGAGACACGAGACCTAGTATAACACTTTGAGGGAGCACACCTGTAATTATATTGTCAAGATTTATGGTCGAGAGGCCTGCTGCAAAATTAAAGATTTTAGTTTCAATTCGTCGAATAGGGTATTTTGCAGTATCAGTCAAAAGAGTTTTTTCTATCTCCATATGTCGGGCTGATGATAATTTTACTTTTCGAACATAAAGAAATGTTTCAAGAATTTGAAACACCGGAGTAGGAGCTGTAGTTGTTGCGGCGGCTTTACTTTTAACGTTTAGAGCGAATTGGGGGGTCGACCGTGTTAATCGTATTCTGGTATCGACTGATGGTAGAATAAGGCGCTCTTGAGAGAATATATCGCCATTGACTCTCCCATAGTAAGTCAAAGGTTTACTTTTATTCTTCGTATAGATATCTGAGATTTTACTATCTTCGTCTATGTTATAGTACCCGCATGCTTGTAAAGTCGATGATTTAGCATCTAGAGAAAAATTAAGCAAGGTCTCTATATAACTTCTATAGGGATAACTTGCTACAGAAGCACCAAGCGATGTCTCGTTTAAAAATACCTCTATTTGACTAAAAGCTGAATATAAGAAATTTGATGTAGGAAACACAGAGTGGGGCATCATCAGTGAGATCTGACCCATCTTCATTAACTAATTTAATTTTCAAATATAAAAACACACCCGCCGGATCTAAGTACTGGTCAGAAGCGCCTGGGATATTGAATTCAAGAGGTACATCAGTATTTGTAGTCGCATGAACTGGATTGATACAAATAAAATTACTATCCTGAACAGAAATTTGGGTGGCCGGTAGGGTGAACAAATCTAATTCACTCTTGCAACAACAAGGGCTTGAATGATGAAGGAGGTGCATGTTGCTTTCAGGGGAGGTAAAAATTTTTTCGCAATATTAACGATACACCCTATATATATATATATATATATATATATATATATATATATATATATATATATCTATAATACTTTATATATATTTATATATATATTATATATATATACTATATATATATATATATATATATATATATATATATATATATATATATATATATATATATATATATAGCAAAGATATCTTTTATTTTCCTTTTACAAATTTTACGCTTTTTAAAACTCTTTCTGTTTTTCTTTTTTTTAGTTACACGTTTCTTAACATGTTTTTTTTCTTTAGTTTTTTACATTTTTTCCTTTTCTTAGAATTATCCTTATTATTGACACGTCTTCTTTTCGTTTTTCTACCTCTCCCTCTCCCCGTAAGCTTTCTACGTACTCGGCGTTTTACAGTGTCAAATATATCATCCGACGTGTCTGCTATTCTTCGTTTAACAGCTGTCCTAGGTTCAACCCCTGTCATGATGTCCTGGATAGTGTCTATTCCTGTTCTTACTGCCTTTTTAGCTATATATTTACCACCCGATTTAAGTAAAGGGACAGCTCGACGAAACAATGAAGCGAACATTCCACCTAAACCGTAACCCCTCTGCATTCTTGAGCCTTTAAAGACTCTTTCTGTCTCCATCCTTATTATTATTACTTAACGGAGCTTGCGTCTTATATGCACTTTACACATAGCAGTACCAACAGCAAATGGGTATGATTTTCCCTCGACATCTCTTATATACACTCTTATAGTTCTAAAATGTGCATTATTCAAAGGTATATAATGTACACTAGGAAAACTTATAATTCTCGTATCTTTAGGAAAATGTACAGCTCTAAGCAACTGAGTTTTAGTACTGCCTACATACTGAGATTCAACAATATCACTGTAAACATACGCTACACCTGGATCTTGAAACATCTTAGAAGGTATGCATACAAAATGTAATGAGCTCTCGGTGTCAATTTTTGACACATACTCTTCCATCGTTGGTATATATCGTATTAGATCCTTTACAGATGTTTTGATATCATTATTTTGCAATACAGGGTCTTCACGACCATAATTACATTTACGAAACCATTCTGACGGATGGAAAATAAATAAACTTCTATCTTTCAAATTCACCTGAGCTTGAGATTTTAAAGTGATTAATGCATTATCTCAATTTAATAGATTTCTCAACATGAAAAAATAAATCTTACCTGCAGGCCAACTATTTCAAAATTTTTAAATCCCAGGGCATCAGTATGATTTATAAAACCTCAGTTTATATAATATTTTCATAAAATAATCTACTCATCTACGTGCTTGACAGGAGAGGTCATATTGGTATTAATTTATTGTGTACATTTTTAGTAAATGTTGGGTTTAGTATTGCCAGCGCAGGGCCAGTTCCAGTATATTTAAATCAGTATCTCAATAGGGGGTATGGGTTCTTATTAGGAGTTTATACTAATACTGGTTATAGGGTTCAGTTAGTGTTAAAAGAAGTTGTTAAGTCATGATGTTTATTACTGAATTTTAGATCTCAACAGATGTGTGAAAAAAGTAACGTTATAAATCAGATGATCTTCTTCTCATTGTCTTTAATATCAATACTCTAACTCTCTTTCTTGGTATACCACTAAGCCACTATATAACTTTATTCAGCTTCCATAGGGTAGCCTAAGCGCATTTTGACAAGATACTGTTTATTTTACCTTTCCCTTTAGATCCTAATATTTTTCTATTTTATACTCATGATTCTCAGGGGATCGAATCGTATTTTCTGTATTTCTTGTTGCTAGAACCCACTTTGTTTTTTTCGCCATCTAAAATCTTCAACATAGGTGTTTTTAAACCATCTTTCAGAGATTCTCTAATGGCATCTATTTAAGACTTCCTTTGTGCATCCTCATTTCCTTTTCCTTTTCTGAAATTTTCACCTAACCTCGATACTCTCACATGTCTCCAACTTTTTAGTATCAAGTACTATCTTTTATTTTGATCTGTGGTAATATGTTTCGTTGGCATGGTTTTCTTCATTTCTGTTGGTGTCTTCTTAATTGTACGATGGTAACTTCTATTATAAGAGTAAGCTAGATCTTGTAGTATATCTATATATTTAAACGTGTTCATTTTCGTAAAATATCTATGCATTCTTTCTTTTATAGTTCTTTGCACTCTTTCAACTATTGCTGCTTTATTAACAGAGAATGTATTATAGTATCCTATACCATATTCTGTAACTATTTCTTGAAACTCTTTACCTAAAAATTCTGATCCTCTATCTGTCCACAATAAATGAGGTTGGCGTCCTTCTTTATTTATAATTTCTCTAACAGCTAATGCAACTGTTTTTGACTTTTTATCTTTTAAAGCCTTTAACCATAAGTATCGTGAGTATACATCTATTACGAAAAGAATATATTGATAGTCATCATTGTATACTTTATATCTTATCATATCTGTTAAGTCTAGTTGCCATACATTATCTAAGTAAGGGGCTATGGTCTTTCGTGTCGGAAATTTTTTTCGTATAGGTTTATGTAGCGTAAATGCATCCTCTCCTTCTAAATATTTTTTCAATTCTTTTTTATTAAGTTGAGGGAACTTTGATGCAAACCTTGAAAACCCTCCATAACTATAAGGTTGTTTCACATCGAAATAATATTTATCAACCACATCCTTAGCCTCCATTATTAACACTGACATATAAAAATAAAAAAATCATATATATATATATATATATATATATATATATATATATATATATATACATATATATATATATATATATATATATATATATATATATATATATATATATATATATAACACAGGATAAAGAAACATTCGTAAGAAAAAAGCAATTTTAATATACATCTTACATAATATGTTTTACATCATTTACATATAATAATAATAATAAAATATTACATTCGTATAATAATATATATATATATATATATATATATATATATATATATATATATATATATATATATATATATATATATATATATATATATATATATATAATATATAATATATAATATATTTATTTAATTAATATATATATAAATATTTTTAAAAAAGATTGAGGTTGCTTATTAATATTTAACATACAATGTGTGCAGTCAATGTATTGTTCTAAACTTCCGAGACCTTCTGTCGTGATATAAGTATAAATATCACGTGCTGATATTTTCAAAGATTGTTCATTGTATCCGGGTGTTTTCATCTCTTTTTCATAGAGAAAGGTGAATTTTTCAAGATTGAGAACATCGATAACTGATGTTTTCTGTGATTCGAACATATTGTGTTCATCGTACATCGTATAGAGTATACCATGCGATAGGTTAATAAGCTCATCCAGTAAATCAACTTCAATCAAACGTTTAGATATTTCTTCGTGCATCTTGATAAATGCTGTAATATTTTCTCGGCCACTTACACAAACACCAAATGAGGTGGGCCGGAATATCCCCGTTGAATTAGGACGCCACCAACTACGTAAATCAATGGCTTCAATGTTGTTATGTAGTGAAAAAACAAGAGTTAATCTTTTAGAGTCATCTTCATCACCTCCATTGATTGCAACTCCCCATGAATTTGTTACAGATGAAGAAATGTACTTTTCATTTATCCAAGTATTAACTTCGTCAAACACTCGACTAAGTTCTTCACAGGAGAGGAATAATGGTCTGTTATGGGTGTAAGATGAATCGGAGCATGCAAAGTAACGTTCTCCGTTCGTCTTACGACGGAAAGTTAAATTAAGAATATCTTTAGGATGCGATATCTTCCATGTCACAATATCGTTTACAAATTTATTATTCACAAGAGAAACCATGTTTATAGTTTAATGTCAGACGTTCAACTAATGATGAGCTTCAGCTATCCTTCTTTTAAGAAGAATGTAAGCCTCTCTCTCACAATAACGAAGGATGATGCAACAAACCGGTTTATACATAACTAACCCTAAAACTGTAGCCCTAACAAGAATGAAGGGGCGTGGCTTATAACTATTGCGTAATGTTATGTTTTTTCTTATCCCTAATGGATTTCTCTTGTAATATAGCCTTAGGCTTACATTTTTAACCATTCTCGACTTACACTTATCTTTTTTCGTAATTTCTTTGCGCTAGGGTAAGGTTGTTTGTTATTTCGTTTTCTGAATAGCCCTAAAGATGAAGGGGTTGATATCACACCAGGTGAAGAGCCTGAAGCTATAGCTTTAGGTGTAGAATACACGTTTTCTACATCAGCTAAGCGATCCATATTTAATATTAAACTTTTTGGAAAATTAATGGTTCTTAATTTTTGTTTTATTATATTCCATCCTATAACTGGATTTCTTTTCCAATTGCGAACAAGATCCGAAACCAAATCCACGATATTTGATCCTATAACGGGACTGCCGTCTATCACAATTTGCCCTGTAGTGTCCCAATTAATTTGTCCTTTTAATGTATTATATAACGCTAAGCCTTTATTTTTTATTGTAGGAGGTAGACTGGTTTCTAAAATGTTTTTAAAATCCTTATTACCTTCTGTTTCTTCATGTTCGTTTGTAGACACTGATGTATTATCAATGGTGTATTTTTCTTTCAATTCTATTAATTTTTGTAATACCTCTTGATATTTAACTCTTTTATCATGAATGTTCATATGTGAATTTAAAATTTGACCGAGTTCGTTTTCGATACTTGACATTTGCTGTAGTTTAGGATCATATAAAGCAGTAGGTTGAGTCTGTTGTTGCTGATGTTGTTGTTGTTGTTGTTGTTGTTGATATGTATTATTATTATTATTCATTTTTTCGTAATCTGAGAAGGGTATAATAGCAACTTTCTTCATTATTATTATTATTATTAGTTTTGACTACCCAACAATCTGGATAGAACAGGGCCTACAATAGAAAATAACAAGGGTAGGAATACACCACTTCCTTTCAATAGTAATTTCTTTTTTTTTACAAAATTCTTCTTTTTAATTTTACGAGTAAGTTTTTTAATGATGTTACTATGTCTACGTAGCTTTTGTTTCTGATGTTCTTTTATGGGCACGTTATTATTTATAAGATTAAGACACACTTCACAGATACATCGAGCGAAAGCTGAATTTTGTAGATGTTTGGTTTTTTCAGCTTTACTAAGTTTCCTATAATTTTTTATAATGGGTAAATATTTTTTCACTAACTTGCTCATTTTTATTCAGGAATGTAAACAGTTTCAGTTTCTGTAGGCAGGATGTTTGTACGTAACAATACTCTATATGTGTTCTTAGGATGAAGATCACATACTAAATAACCATGAGGTACAGATGTAACTTCCTTATATACCTTTAAAAATTCTTTTCTTTGATTCGGGAACATTTGAGTGGCTAATACATTAATCTGACTTACGTCTCTTCTTTGACCAAACAATATTAAATATTGAGTATTTAAAGACACGTCTCTCATATACTTATTCTGATGGAAAATGTTCTGAGTTATAAAAAACACAGTGATGTTTAAATGATGAGAGTAAACAGTGAAAGTTTCAGCTATATCTTCATTCAGTTTATGCATCAGATCATCAAGGATTATAACTTTATGACCCTGAATATTTTCTAGACTTTTAACATCATATACACCTTCATGAAACTGTATTATATCTTTATACTCATTAAATTTTTCTTGATAAACATTATAGCACCAAATAATTTTAACTGGATATTGTTCAAATAGGTCAGGGTATTTTAAAAAATTTTAATAAATGCAAACATTTGCCGATCCTGTTGGACCACACACGAGAGATGTACATGGTGATCGGAAGATGAATTTTTGTAACATGTGCATCTTGATATTACATGTACGTTAATGACACGAAACATTAATACATACACCTCTATATACATATATACATCTGTTAGGGGCGGGGCTTGTAGGGATTCACAAGGGTATATTTAAGTGGTCACTGAGAGAGGATGGGGTAGTTATAGATTGGGTACCATCTTGTGAGCATCTAGGTGTGTATGTAAGGATGATATGAGTCAGAATAATAATAATAATAATAATAATAATAATAATAATAATATAATAATAATAATAATAATAATAATAATAATAATAATAATAATTACAGAACTTGTGCATTCGAAAACGAAAAAAAAAAAGCAAGAATGAATATCCTTCAGGCTTTCGGTACAAATAGAATGCAGAACTTGATGAAAATGCTTGCTGTAAGTTTTATAGGTTTTTTAATTTTAATTTTAATTATACAAAATTTAATTTTTCAGATTTTATTATACAAAAGTATAAACGTTAATTTACAAATTTTACAAAAGTTAATTTTCAGATTTTATTATAAAAAGTTAATAATTTTTTTTTTTTTTTTTTTTTTTTTTTTTTTTTTTTTTTTTTTTTTTTTTTTTTTTGTATTATTACAGTTCCGGCCATTCTGTTATATCAATGGTAGCAGTGGTGTTGGTGGTGGGGCAAATGGATCAAATGAAGGATCTAATGACGGAAAGATCGATACTGATAGCCAAGATGGACAACAGCCACAACAACAACAACAACAACAACCCTCCCAACGGCAATCTCAAAATGAAAGCTCTGTAGATGGAACTAAAGACAAAACAATTGTTGGTCGTAAGAAGAAGCAAGCAAAACGACGATTGACTACCACCAGAACCTCTCAGCCCAATATGGCCAATGCTCAATGCGAGGGATCCGTTGCGAACAGTAAAGGAGAAACTGTTCCTGGTCGTAAGAAGAAGCAACCAAAACGACGATTGAATGTTCCTGGAGCACCTCGTGTCAACTATGTCGAAACTGAGAGACGTAATGAAAAATGCAGACAGCTTGTGGAGAATGCCCAATGGAGTCCTGATGCTGCAGCAACAGGTTCGACAGTAACGAGACCATCAGCCTTACCATCCTCTAATGCAGAGATGGGGATAGATGGACATGTTAGTGGTAGTCCAGAGGAAGCTACGCAAGACGTGCATGCAGATGGTTCTCCTAGAGGAGTAAGTGTATTGTCTCGAATAATTTATATTATTATTATTATTATTATTATTATTATTATTATTATTATTATTATTATTATCACTCTATAAAGCATATAATTATTATTATTTTTCATCTTTTTTAAATTTATGGTGAATACATATATTTATTTTAGTTACGAATTAATTCATTTTTATAAAATAATCTTTTCAGAATTTACTATTATTGATATTCTTCTTCTTTTACATTTTCTTCTTCTTCTTCTTCTTCTTCTTCTTCTTCTTCTTCTTCTTCTTCTTCTTCTTCTTCTTCTTCTTCTTCTTCTTCTTCTTCTTCTTCTTCTTCTTCTTTTTTCTTCTTCTTCTTCTTCTTCTTCTTCTTCCCTCTTCTTTTTCTTCTTCTTCTTCTTCTTCTTCTTCTTCTTTTTTCTTTCTTTTTCTTCTTATTATTTTTATATATATATATATATATATATATATATATATATATATATATATATATATATATATATATATATATATATATATATATATATATATATATATATACCTTACACTTATCTGAATTTTTTTTTTTATATGTTCTCTTTTTTTGACAGAAAAAAAGGAAGAATGAAGATTTCACAGCTGACTTCGTCGATATGAAGAGGGTTGGGTATGGGAAAAAGTCCGGTATACTTGATGTGCACAAGTACCGGATTAGAGTGGATGAGTCAGAGTGTTTAATAGGGGTTTAGACTTAAGCGATGCCTTTAATAGGGTCGTATTAGATGTCATTAGACATCTAAGAGAGGAGATTAATTACAGACAGTATGAAGCTCGTTTACTTTTAACGATGGTGCACGAAATCAATTCGTTGTAGTTGTACCTTTCAGAGAAATAAGTGATGAGGATATAGGTATCCCATTTATACTGTAGGCTCGAGACCACATTTTCAGTCTAATTAGTCAATATACATTTCTGATTTTATTATTATGAAATAAGATTGTTCCTGCTTATCAGGGTCAGAATGATGTCCTACAGGTGCAAATTCAGAGGAGTCGATGAAAGCGGGGTACAACTCATTTATTTGAAAATTACAACAAGAATAAATAAAAACGAATATCTTTAAAGTCGATGATGCTTAGGTTGTGGATTTAAAGCCATTGCTATGGCCAGCATGTATAAGGCTGGCAAAGAACATAAAAATATCTCGTCTAGGAGGGAGAGAAAATCGCTGACCAGTGTGGATTGGTATATGCTGAGCCATTAAGTTCTGATAAATTTGAAGTAATAGAGAGAGTCTTAAAATGCAGGATTTTTGTGTATAGTAATGATGGGGAAAGAGGATTCAGTGTGGTGCATAGACCTACTGAAGAAGATCGAGAAAAACCATTATACGTTTTAGGTTTCGATAGAGTTGCTGAACATTATTTCTATGTACCTGAAGGTGTAATACCATTAACATTACAAGGCCTTAACCGTAATAATATCAGAGGAGATATTTTTTGTTCTAAATGTTACATCTTTGTAGATAATATTATACATCATCATGACAAAGAATGTTTGTATTATAATTGTAAACAATGTTTGAAGTATGATTGTCCAGGTAAATTGCTTGATGGTGAACAATTATTGTATTGTGATAAATGTAACCGTAACTTTTACAATGCTAAGTGTTTTGAAAGTCATAAGAAATTATGTGGTAAAATCTATATTTGTCCAAAATGCAATACACAAGTAACACCTGATAAACGAATTCAAAACATCATAATGTGAAAAAATGCGTTGTAATGTTTGCTATGAATCGTATAATCCTCTTGATGGTAAGCATGATTGTTATATGAAACCTATAGTAATTAAAGAACTAAAAGAAGGCGAGGAACCTAAAAATACACATACTATTTACTATGACATTGAAACATACCAACACAATCATCAGATTAATCCCGACAATAATAATGAAGAAATAGACATGGTTCCATACATACTTGTAAGCACAGTTGTATGTTATAAATGTAGTGAAAAAGAATTGGGAGATGAACAATGTGAGAAGTGTATGACAAAACGAACTGAAATTTTCCAAATAAATTTAAATGCAGAAGGTATCTATGAGAAATGCCCTGTTGATCAATTCATAACATATCTTGCTTCTTTTGCTAAAACGCATAAAGATGCTAATATAGTTGTAGCTGCCCATAATGGAGGGCGTTTTGATACTCAGTTCGTGTATAATAGATTGTTATTGAGACCAGAAGGCGATGCTGTTAAAGGTAATCCCGTTAAAAGAGGTACAAATATCATCGCCCTGACATCATTTAAAAACATCATGTTTAAAGACACACTTAATTATATGCCTTGTGCTTTAAAAGCCTTACCAAAATGTATGGGTTTAGACGGTAATCTGGAAAAGGGATTCTTTCCCTATAAGTTTCTTACTCGTCCTAATCTAGATTATGTTGGCGCTATTCCCTCTATCAATATGTTTGAAGTAGACAGAATGAATGATACTGAAACAAATGAGTTTATTGAATGGTATGCATCGTTTACTAACAGGGATTATGATATTAAGAGGGAATGTATTAAATACTGTGTACAAGATGTAGATATCTTACGGAAAAGTTTCGAAGCTTTCCGTAACATGTTTCGAGATATGTTTAAGATTGATTGTTTAGTTGATTGTTGTACTATTGCGTCTTTATGCTTTAGAATTTTTAAAACTACATTTTTAGAAGAGAATACAATAGCCCATCTAGGTCGAGGCGAACAGAAAAATTATTCTTACGAAGGAGTCAAATGGCTAGAGTTTATGGAACATTATACGGGACAAAGTATTACTCATGCTCGCAATGGTGGAGAAAGAGGGTTTAAATTGATGAATAAAGCTGCATTCCCTGATGGGTATGCTGAAGTTCCTGTTTCAAAATATAGACCTATCAATGATGCCGATTTTATCCAACTTAGAAATCTAGTTGTAGATGAAACTCTAAAAACCAAGAATGAACAAGAATGGGAAGCTATGGATAATGCAGCTGAGCGCGATGGTACAGGACCTGTTGAGAAGAAACGAATAGTATATCTATTCCATGGGTGTGCATGGCATGGTCATCAGGGTTGCGAAAAGGGAAAGACTCGACATGATGAAGCAACTGCTCTAGACATGTACACGATGACTATGGCCCAGGAGAAAGCGTATAAGGATAGTGGATTCGAAGTGGTGAGGGTATGGGAATGCGAATGGGAAACCATGAAAAAAGAAGGCAAAGTACGTTTCGTGATCTCTAATGATAATGATGATGATGCTAACAATGAGGGAGAAGAAGAAGAAGAAGAGGGTTTAGGTCATTATGTTAATAGAATCGCTAATGATGTGGCCCATGGTAAACTTAATGTAGGTGAGGCTCTATATGGAGGAAGAACAGAGCCCTTCGTCTACTATTACCCTCCTACAGCCGGAAAAACGAAAATTAATTACTTGGATTTTACATCGTTGTACCCTTGGGTTCAGAAAACCCAGGCATTCCCCAGTGGTATACCCACAAAATTAGTCGGGAATCAGCTTCCCTCTATTGAAACATTTAGTAGAGAGGTTAATAAGGAACACTATTTTGGGTTAGCTAATGTTTGGGTCCTTCCACCTAATAAGCTCTATATGCCTGTTCTACCAGGAAGATACGATGAAAGACTCGTGTTCACGTTATGCAGGACATGTGCAGAAACGAAGCAGGAAACACTATGTAAACATACTAAGCGACAACGTGAGTTCCGTGGTGTTTATACTACACCAGAATTAGAATTAGCATTAAAGAAAGGATACAAAATCACCAAACTTAACGAGATATGGACATTTACTCCTAAGATAGGATTGTTCACTGAGTATATAAAAGAATTCCTAAAGATAAAGACTGAGGCATCAGGTTTACCAGCAGGAATACCAGGGTTCGATAGTCCCATGTTCAGTCAATTCATAGAGGACTTTGAAAGAATCGAAGGGGTGAAACTCGATAGAGAAAAGATAGAGAAGAATGCTGGGCTTCGTTTTATAGCGAAATTATGCCTTAATTCTCTTTGGGGAAAATTTGCCGAACGTGCTCCACATTGTGAAGATATTATCTGTCACACAGATGCTGAGGTATGGAAGTTGTTTAGAAGAGCAGAGCAGATGTAGAAGTACAGGATGTCTCCTGTATAGGTAAGAGATATATTGTTTCTGTGAAGTATACTTCTCTTGCCGAGCAAACAACCAGAAGTACTAATATAGCTATAGCCGCTTTCACTACAGCTCATGCTAGAGTGAAACTATATAACCTTCTTGAAGAGCTAGGGCAAAGAGTCTTATACTGTGACACAGATAGCTGTGTCTTTGTAACTGGGGAGGGAGAAACTGACCCTGCTGTAGGGAAATTTTTGGGTGATTTAACTGACGAAATAGGCGAGGGAAATAGTGCTGATGCGTTTGTGTATGTACAGGTCCTAAATCTTATGCTGTACGAATTATAAAAGAGGACGGATCCATAGATCATATAATAAAGGCTAAAGGATTAACATTAAACAAAACAACTAGCGAAATAATTAACTTTAACACTATGCTGAAACTGGTCATAAATAACATGGATGATGATGATGCTGATGAGAATGAACGAATGATAGATGATGAAGAGAATTGATTGATAGATGATGAAGAGCATTATTATTATTCTAAACTTAGGGAGGGGGGTGATATCACGGCAATAATAGCTGACAAAATGAGAACAAGAGAGGATGCAGAGAGTTTGCATGGTAACGCTTATCATAAGGATGAAACAACAAACCCTCATGTAGAAATTAAAGATAAAGATATGGCTTTTAAAACTCCTACAATGAGATTTAAAGCTGATAAAAAAGGCAAAATGAAGATTCGTAAAGGTCTAAAGAGATTGCGGATGACTGGCAATAAACGTGTTCTAATTAAAAAATCCGCACGTACAATTCCATATGGCTTCAGAGGAATCCTCTTTCCCCTTATAGTTAAAGAAAGGCGCCAATGTTCGTCTAATGCGGATCGTTAAACTTTTTCGAAAATAAAAAATGGTAATATATAAATAATATATATATATATATATATAATATATAATATATATATAGTATATATATATAAATATATATATATATAATATATATATATATATATATAAGTATATAGTATATATATATATATATATATATTAATTATATATATATATATATATATGAATGTAATTTTATTTTCTATATGTATTTTTATGATATTTTTAATAAATGTTTAAACAAAATTCTTTTCTTTCAAATCTTTTTATTATAAAATAATATAATAATAATAATAATAATAATAATAATAATAATAATAATAATAATAATAATAATAATAATAATAATAATAATAAAAATAAAAGACACCATTTCATTCAAACGGGGTTGGAAGCGGAGTAAGAACCGCACACGGAGCCCAGAGGCTGAACCAAAGCGCAGCCGCGCCCCGAGCCGGAGCCGGAGCCGGAGTCGGAGTCGGAGTCGGAGTCGGAGCCAGAGCCGGAGTCGGAGTCGGAGTCGAACCCTGCACAGAAGACGCAAACCTGAGGCTTGAGTCGTTGCAAACCTGAAGCGTGATTCGTTGGCTAGGGACACGTTCCAAAGGGCATGAATGAACGCTATGAATCGATGTTGATTTCGATTGTAAAGAAGACACTGACGCTGGAGGAGGAGATGTAGAAGGTAACGAAGGAGACACAGAAGAGATATTAAAACAACTCAGAAGTAACGCCTACGGCGTTACTTCTTCGTGTAATAATAATAATAATAATAATAATAATAATAATAATAATAATAATAATAATAATATAATAATAATAATAATAATAATAATAAAATAATAATATGTAAAGGTGGATGTGCGCTCTCGCGCGCTGACGTAATCTTGGCTGCGCCAAGATTACGTCATCACACTCGATCCCAACTCTCATTAGGCCTAAACTCACTCACGCTGATCACGCCACAAGGGCGTAAGCGCAATATCGGCGTCCACCCTCGGGGGGTGACCCCCCTCTATATACATCCTACAGACTTGAAAATTACACGGATTCGAGCTTAACCCATATATAGATTATATTCCAAGTTTCACACCTCTATCTCTTATACTTTTTGAGAAAAAGCTGTCACCGGTCAAACTGGCGACAAACTACTGTCATCATCTCTGCAACGGATAATGGGCTTCTTTTTTCTGCACAACTCTATGATGATGGTCTAAAGCAGGACATTCCTATTCCGTCCCGTGGCGTGCTGTATTGTAAAGAAAGAGAGAGATATAAATGATTTTGAATGCATTACTTAAAACAAAGAAAATGGATCACAACTCACCAATGATGTAAAGAATGATTACTTGAAGGCGACACATTCTGGTTGTTGAAAGAATATTAATCTCTCATCGGGGAAGTTTGCGAAGTTTGTGACCCCCTTCCTCCGTTCTCAGCAATGTAGTTAAAGACGATTGTGACTCTGAAGAGCCACTTGATAAATGCAACTCCGAAGAGTTACTTGATAAAGGCAACTCCGAAGAGTTACTTGATAAGGGCAACTCCGAAGAGTTACTTGATAAGGGCAACTCCGAAGAGTTACTTAAGGGCAACTCAGAAGAGTCACTAAGAGCAACTCAGAAGAGTTACTAAGGGCAACTACGAAGAGTTACTTGATAAAGGCGACTCTGATGAGTTACTTAATAAGGACAATGGTAAAGTTCAACCTAGATAAATGAAATCAACAAAATACTTACAAGACCCGGACACTCACACGAACAAACCTACACACCATGAAGTTACTAAACAATCCTCTGAGTAGGGATGCCCGATATCTAAAAAATATCGATAAATCGATATATCGATATTTAAAAAAATATATATCGCCTTCCATATTTATCGCCAGAAAAATATCGATATTCGATATATCGATATTTCGATATATTATAATTCTATTATAATATATATATATATATATTATATATATATATATATATATATATATATATTATATATATATATATATATATATTATAATATATAGTATATATAGATATATACTATATACTATATATATATATATATATAATATTTATATATATATAACCTCTAGATAGTTGACGCACATAGTTAAAAAACAACGATAGCTACACTAAAATTGAATACATTTTTGGAATCAGGGGCAAATTGCAGTAATGAAAAGTACAAAATAAATTAAAACTAACAAAATGAAAAATAAATAAATAACAAAGTTTTAGGGATGCACGATGTTCTTTATTTTACGGCAGAAATGATGTTGTTAACAGATTTATTTACATTCTTAAACAATGAGCAGTTGTTAGGTATTTTACAGTATATTACGGTTTATTTTTTTTTTTTTTTTTTTTTTTTTTTTTTAATTATTACCACCTCTCACGGTCAATGCCCTTTTTCAAAAGGAGGGGGCAAAAAAAAAATAAATAAAATAATAATAAAATAAATAAATAAAAAAAAATTCCATAAAAGAAAATAAAAATTAAATAAATGAAAAGTAAACCCACCCTGACCCTTGCCTAACGCAATTGCCTCAGGTGGGCGCAGACGCGGGACTTAAATAGAGGAAGATTAAACATTGCGGGGAAAATAAAAGAAGGCAAGGAGTTCCACAAAACAGATGTGGCTGGAAAGGAGGTACCATAACGAGTGATCCTTGAGTCTCCAATATTCACACAATTTTCATGAGAGAACAAGGCACCTCTTGTGTTACGAGGGGCGACGCAGTGGGGAGGAATGCGAGAGGTCAATTCTCGCGAGCACCTGCCGTTGTAATACCTATAAAAAAAGAGATAGGGCACCTACGTCACGACGCAGAGAAAGAGGGTCAAGGGAGTCCAGATACTAACCTAACTAACAAACTAACTAAACTAACTAACTAACTATACTATGATATATATATATATACTATATATATATATATATATAATATATATTATATATATATATATATTATATATAGTATATATATAATATATTAATATATATATAATTATGATAAAAAAATTTATCTAGTATTTTCGTGTGGACGTTAAGTAACTTTGGTCCATATATATATATACTATATATATAATATATATAATATATATATATATATATATATATACGATATATTAATATATATATATATATAATATATATATATATAACTATATATATATATATATATATATATATATATATATATATACTCACTCAGAGCGAGAAAGGCTTAAATTTATAAATATGAAGCAGACGTATGTACAGAAGAAAAAGTGGTAGAAGAAAAAGGATCTTCACTCTTCAGGTCTTCCAACTTTCAATTTCCAACTCCAAGAGGTTGAAGACTGAAGTTGTGCTAGAAAGCGTTGATGTTGGATCTTGAGGAACTGGGGGTGTTTTTGACTTTTTCTGGACGAGTGAATAAATTAAATAAGAAAATCGCGTTTCACTAGAAAATTAAACAATAAAATAATCATAAAAAATCACTTTTTTTTCGTATTAAAAATGAAAAATAACTATTAAGTATTAATGAAGCTAGGAATCTTCCAAATGATTTCTTATTTAAAGTACAAAATAATAAATATTGATTCCAACAACGAAATTAATTTAAATTGAATGGTAGACAACTGATACTTGGACGACTCTGAAAGTCTGGATCTTAAGAAAATCTATTTGATTTTAGTAATAAAATGTAATAATATTTAAGATGTTCGAACTGGATGCCAGACGACTTATCATAAGAAAAGCTGTAGTGATGTACCCCCAAATACTATCTTTAAGTAATAGCTATTATAAAATCGTTAATTAGTTAATTACATATTTAAGCGAAACAATCGTAATCGCCAGTAGATGATTAGACTAGTCGGTACTCGGTATGTTAACTGTAAACCAACTCACAGGAGTCCTGTTCCGGTATTAGATTTCTGCAATGATTATCTTCGTCCACACTGACACTGAACACACTCCACAGAGCTACACGTAAATCAGGATCAGGCTAGTTTCGAGTGAACTGCAAAGTCTTTAATAGTCTCAGAATAAATAAATAAATTATAAAATATTTCATGAAAAAAGGAAAATAAAAACTAGATAGCTATTTTTAATTCCCTTCCTTTTTTTTATTCAATGTAACTCAAGTTAGGGGCTCTTAACTATATAACAAATATATATATATATACTCTTACAATCTATATCTATATATATAATATATATATATATATATATATATATATATATATATATATATATATATATATATATATTATATATATATATATATATAATATATATATATATATATATATATATATATATATAATATATATATATTATACAAAGCCGATACTTATCCATCTAATGCACCTAAAAGACTAACTGATTGATAACTCGGAAAGTCATCTATTCCTTTCATTTGGGCAAACATTGTTTAATAATGATATCTGTTTTTTAGACATCAATGTCGTCGCATTTACAGTAAGAAATTTCATTGCTAACATAAACATAGCCCAGGGAAAGCATTTTTTACTATCTTTCCAAAATTATTAGGTCGCATATCCACTTGATCACTGAATTACTGAATAGTGATTAGTAATACTCAGAAGACAAATTGACTATGTGGTATGTGCCCCTATGTCGATCTTGTCCCGCTGCTCCCTAGTTTTGGGTTCCCGAAAAGACTAGCGAAAAAATCTAAAACCCCAATTTTTCGGTTTATTTTATACAAGACATTGGGGGACGAACGAAGAATGAAATATGGAAAAAAAAAAAAAGAGTTTCATCACTTCAGGGTCGGGAGAGGGGGATAAGATTTAATTTTTTTCCGGCCTTTAAAAAAAATTTTTTTGAAAAGAATATCGGCTTTCGATATTAAGAAAAGATATCGAAATATCGATATTCGCCTAAGAAAATATCGCCCAAAAATATCGATATATCGAGCCAAAAATATCGATATTTCGATATATCGATATTTTTTGGCCATCCCTACCTCTGAGTGTAATTTAAGCACTGCTAGCAACCAATGAAAACTGTTAAAGCAATAATATTCCAATAAAAGTGCCAGCTCAATTCCTATGAAGAATCCGTAAACCAATCTAGAAGTTATGTAAAAATGTTGATTAGGATTTATGAACTTTCACCTTTTAATATTTCACGTAACTTAACTTGACTTGAGATACCGATGAAAAAAGGTAACTTTTCGTTACGGGATGGAAAACGTAACGAGTCACTGGTTGGAAAAAGGTAACTTGCGTTACTGACGCTAAAAGGTAACTTGAGTTACTAGATGGAAAAAGATAACTAAAATAGCTTTAGCAGCTTTTTATTATTGACAGCTCGGAAATGGAGTTAAATTTCCCTTCCCCCCAAAATTTGATATTTATTTAAAAGGCGTGAGTTGTACAGTTTTTAACACAATATATATAGAATAATATATATTATATATATATATATAATATATTATATATATATATATATATATGATATATTATATATATATATATATAATATATATATATATATATATATATATATATATATATATATATTATTTCCGATTGGCTTTTCTTTTCAAAAGATTTCTTGCAACAATTCATCATTCGTTTGGTAGACTTGCTAAAAATTATAATTAACAAATTTAGATTAGCAAAAAATGGCTTAATCTAAGGTAATTTTGTTTCATTTATTAAATCAAATGCAACCTGAGGGTAATAGAGTCCAAAGAGCCTCAATGAATATTTTCCTGAATGTTGGTTTTAAATTCTGTAGTATCGCCTGCCATGACTTTTCACCATTGTCAGTCTGATCAACTAATTTTGAATTGGTTTCTTTAAAAATTTCAATACGTGTAAAAGTTTTTGTTTGCTCTTCTGTGGCACTGGGTATTAACAACTTTATGGATGTTTCTAGTAAACACTGGAATTTTTGTCTACAAAGGGAATTATAATATATAGATAGTTGGTTACAGATATATCTATCGTTTCGTCCACTTAAATAGGAAAAAAATGAAGCTTCATTATATTTCTTCTCTGATGACATCTTATAACACTTTATTCACACTTGAAATGAGGTCATTTTGATTTTCGTTGAAGTTCTTTGAAAGGTTCATAAGCAAGCAATAAACTCCCAATATATTCCGTCTTACTTCTAAAGAAAATTAAGTTCAATATATTTGCCTTTTTTTAAAAGAAAATGAGTTTTCATCTTTGTCCTGAATGACAACTTTTCCTTAACAAAGAAAATTGCCACTTCAAATATTTTCATAACATGACAATTTTTAGTGATTAATTCATTTTGCTCCTTAACATTTATTTCTTGAGGCTTACTCAAAGTATGATCTTGAAGTAATATTAACATACATCCCAATTGTTTCTTTCACATATCCTGTATGTTGTATGATCTACTTAAAAATTTAAAGTCAGAAAACAATCTTTGACCCAGGCATCCTTTTCCTTAAATAGTAGATAAGACCAGCAATATAAGATATACATCTTATTGAACAGATAATCACCAATATATTTCTTCTGATCCATTTATGTGAGAAAGCTCCATTCTACTCTGGTATATAATTTCGGTCTACCAGAACTTTCATTTGGTACTCCAAACTCAAATTGGGATAATTTGTTTTTAATAAATTGTCAACATTTATTTCCATTTTTCCTCGTGAACCGCAATTTAAAAGAATACCGGATTCACAAGTGCGAACTATAACTATTACTGGTACCACTTCCAAGTATTATAATCCTTTTTATAAATAATCTTGTCTGCACGAATAAAATCTTTATATGATATGTTAGATAACAGTGGTCGCGAAATTTCCTCAATGGAAGAATGCATGTTCTCTCTCTCTCTCTCTCGTCTCTCCTCTCTCTCTCTCTCTCTCTCTCTCTCTCTCTCTCTCTCTCTCTCTCTCTCTCTCTCTCTCTCTCTCTCTAATTCACTGTTGTAATAGTTATAACATAAGAAAAGCGAACCAAACTTTCCAAGACAAGAAAGATCTTTGACAAAGTCAGTGAGAATAGGACAATAAATAAATAGGAAACTTCTAGATTCCACCTTTTCAAGAAGAACCATGTGGTTGTAACCACCTTAAAAATTTGATTGCAAGAAATAACAACGCCCCCAAGGCAGCTAAAGCATCTGGGGAGACGTGATAAAATCTTGAAGACGTTTAAAGAACGGCTAACCACTTAGAAGCTTGTAGATAGGTGAAGGAACTCATTTGTTAATAAATTAAAAATAAGAATGTTTTCTCTGATTCAATTAGAAATACGAGTGTTTAGAGGCCATGTGGTACAACTCTATCCCTCTAGTATTATCTATTTGAGGTTAAGTAAGTCTCCTTTCAAAATGACAGGAATAGGTAAGGTGAAATCGTCTGCCTTACAGTTGATAGGTGATGCAGTAGAAGGTAGATCATTAGAAAAAGAAAAAGTATAAAAAAAAGTTGGAGATACTATAGAACCCTCAAGAACACAACTATTGATAGTTTTAAAGGATGAATGGTAGCTATCAACAACTACTGATGTTGAACAACATGAATGAATATCAAAGAGAATATAACAGAAGAGAGGAGACGAGATACCAAAAGAATGAAGCTTAAAAATCGAAACTCTGTGCCAGACTTTCTCGAGAGCTTTCAATACGACTAATGTCGCAGGAAAAGATTTACAGAAATTCCGAAGAGCAGAGATCTAAGAGTCAGAATAAAATGAAAGTAGGTCACCGTAAGAGTGTTCTTTACTCTTTACGGAAGACATACCGGCGATCAAAAAGGAGATTAGAAGGAACAAGATAATTCCAAATCTTCCTGTTATGTATAGATTCAAAAACTATAGAGATACTAGGGGTTAAAACAATAGAATCATAGGGGATTCAGAGGAGTCCCTCTCTTTAGTAATAGGATGAATGAGCGTTAACCTCTGGCAAGAAGGAAAGGTAGAAGTTTGCATGCGTAAGCGAAACAGCTTATCCAGGCTGAGTGTCGAGCTCGGAAACACAAATTTTTCACCACAAAAAAAGA
>JABUQX010099271.1:0-10000 GCA_015478945.1 Trachelipus rathkii
TCTAAACCTAACAATCTCAAAAATCTTAAACTTATGAGCTTGCACTCCTAACTTCTAATCTCCAGAAAAGAGTAAGGAATTAATATATGCCGCAAATAAAGGGAGGGGGACCATTCAGCCATCTAATTATCTCCAGAATATATTTTCCCCTAACTCCCTTCTTATAGATTTTTTTCGAGTCTAATAATTAAACTATTTAATTTTGGAAAGATTGCACTATCATTTCTTCTAATCTTCTCTATCGCGTAATCTTTATCTCCAATCACCATAGTGTTATGAGTGACGGCTGTACGTCACAAGGAATATTTATTCCATCGGTTATCTGCATGTCCCGGTATTGTGCTCTACTGTTATATATTTATATATGTTCGGGCAGTGTTATAAGCTACATGGCTCAATTTGTGTGGTTGTCTAGTACTAATAAGCTGATTATTTTTATAACTGAATGTTACTTTTTTTGTTATAAGTCTTCAAAAATTCTCGTGTTTTGTGATTGTGTAGAATGCTTTACATATCGTATTTAACTTGAAATAGTTTTTTTATTTAATCTCCTGTGAGAGTTAATTAACGTAATTTGTCTTTCCAGACTCTTTTGTTTGTGAGGATTCTAATTTTTCAAGAAGTTTTTATAGCTAGTAGTTAAGTTAGGTTAATGTCAAATTGGGATGGATAAAACGGCATATAGCATATAATTTTATATGATAAAATAAACAATATAAGAGGCAATTAACTGCTGATTCCAATTTGAATTTTAGAAAATATATTAAAGATGTAATATAACACAAACTAGGTAAATCTTAAGAATTAAAGTGTTGTGATTTGTCCTCAGTGTGCAATTATCAAGATTCCTCCCGTCGAGTTGATACTGCGTGACATCTTCTTGGTTTGAATTTGGCAATGGTACCAAAATATGTTTGAAGTGAACGCAAATCCTTCTTCACAATAACAATTCGTAATTTGTGCAGGATAATTAACTGCTTTACTAATTATCATTAGGTTTTAATAGTTTTAAAGCTAGTTTCTTTCTTGGTTTGGCGTAAAAAATTTTCATCATCATAAATTTCATTCGTCCATCCAAAAAAAAAATTTTTTCCCCCCCCAAAAAAAAAAAAAAGAATTTTGGGAAGGGTTTGAAACCAAAAAAAAAAAAATTTTTTGGGGGGGGGTTAAAATAAATAGCCTTTTTGTAAGTTTAATCATCAATCGATCTGAGCAAGCTAAATAACAAATTCACGTCAATAATTGACCTCAACAATTCTACTTCAATTTTCCTGAAAGTTGAGATTATTTCTTGAATCAAATATTAATTACTCAGAATCACATTGATTAAAGTCTAATTAAAGTCACATCATTTAAATTGTCAATAATAATTATCAAAAGTTAGTTAGTCTATAAATTTAAATGAAAGCTCAGCTCAAGTTTAACTTATTTTAATTCTCAATCTTTTGTAATTGAATACTAAAGAAAAGTTTATTCAGTAACTTTTTTTTATAAATTTCTTTCCCATCTCCTGGGGAAAAAAAGAAAAGACTTTATTAAACCAGAAACAAAATAGTTCAAGTTCAACAAACCGAATATTTTAAACCGAAAACAAAAAAGTATTTCAAAATTTTTCATTATATTTCTGCCCGCAAATTCCCAGAGATTGTATCAAAATTTTGTAGTTGGTTTGACTCTTACAGTCTCTCCCCCCTTTAATTAACCCTTACATAAAATTTATTCATTATTATCAAAAAATTTTAGAACAGAAAGTAATTAAATGATGACCAAAACAAAACAACAAAACATACCTCAAAATCACGGAAACTCACTCAATTTAATGCCAAGTTGTTTAGCTTTTGAACGTGTTAGTCTTCCAGAATTAATAGGGCTGAAATTGCATTCTTGATACTGTTGGCAGATTTGAGCATCTGCTCGTTTTTTCTTTTTAATTAAAACCTCTGGCAGGGGACTTACAATAACTTCTGGTAGGGGACTAATAACAGAACTTAAAATGCTAGATTGTTTGGGTCCTGACAATTCGTTTTCATCATAGTTAATAGACTGTATTGATAAGTCATTGCAAATGGCCAGTAGAAAAGGGATTTTTTTTTTTGAACTTTTGGATTGATGTGGAGACTAATAGGGGTCAATTATGGTGTGGTGGCTGTGTCATATGAGAAATATCGATTGAAGGAAGAGCAGAGTTCATTAATGGTTGTGAATGGGCTTGTTCAAATCGAGCGCGGTCCATTGTAGAATTAGAATTTTCAGAGTGCAGTAAAAAAATTTAATAAATACAAAGCATATTCCATTCAACGATCTTTTGTTTGTCAAATTTTTCTTAAATTTCTAGAGGTCAAGTTCTCTAAATTAGTTAAAATTTCCTTAATCTCCAATTGTAATGTTGGAGTTTCTAAATTAAGATTTCCCAGTGTGTCAAGTAATATCCCATATTTATTTTTTTTTCAATTTTCCGAATATGAGAACCGATTCTTTCTAAATCACTCAAACCGATAGTGTTACTTAATGGGGTTACTGTTTGTTCCGGAACTTTTTTTTTTTTAAAAACTTAAATTCTAACCTTTTTTGGGTGTCATATTTATGGGGAAACTTCTCTGGTTATTTGAAAATTCGGATTTGCAGTATGTTCAAAGACAATGTCATATTAATGAACTTGATTCGATTCTTCCGCAGTTGGCAGGTGGCAGTGAGAAGTAAGATAATCTTCTCGCCTCGTATTGGGTATTGGTAGGTCACCTTTTGTACTCTTGGACTCAATCTTTCAAGTAAACGAGTCTATTGTTATAGAGGATGTTAATTGGTGGTCGGTGGATATTGTATAAGTTTCTTTTAAACCAGGAGGGTGATTTGCCAGTTCATGTTGATTGCGTGCTGGAAGAGATTGTCCTGTCCATAGGGAAGGACTTAATTAATTAATGAGTGGGCTCGATCTGAAATACTTTGATTCGTGCTTCGATTAACTTTCAAGATGTTGGTATGGGGTGAGGATAGTTGGGATTTGGTGAGATCAGGTTAACTCGTTTATTAGTACCAATTGGATAAAATACCGACATAAATCTTTATAGGTCCTTTATATTTTTCCCATTAGCAGAGTTTAATGTTGACTTTATCAGATGTTAGCTATTTGGACTTTCTTTGAGCGAGAACTATATTTGTCTCGCGTAGATGATCAATCACTGTGCCGAAAGGCACTCTAGAATCTTTCAGTGCCTCTAACCTCAAATTTGGTGAATGATACACTTCTTGGGGGGCTGAAGTTATGGTAGAATAAATTTCGTGCGATATATTGATAGGAGAAATGTTTCAAAGTTTAAGCTCAGGAGAATGTGTGGTGGTAAGGGTTGAGTGAACAGTTTTTATTTTTCAGATATGTCAGCCTTCATGTTTGTTATAGTACATTCATATGGAGGTGATATCGGGCACGTATTTAGTTCCGTAATCTGCTCCTGTCTCAGTTTAATCGCTATCTGGGATAGGCTTTCTTTACGGTTACGTTGACGTAACAGGCTGTGCGATAGTTTTCTAGGTTTGGTGGTTCACGTCGTTTTCCTGACCCATTTTCCCGTCAGGTGTGGGTGACTGCTATTACTGCTTTGGGTTTTTTTAGGTGTTTAAATTTTCCAGTAAGCTGATGGATTAAGAGTTCTTTCCAAATTTGCCCGTTGACATCTCCAATCCGCTCGGGTGCACTAAGTATGCGCCCTTGGGGTACTGCAGTTAAAGTTGGAGAGTATTTCTCTTAAAAGAGACTCAGCCACTGTAACAGATTTCTTATTTTTCTTATGAAGTGGCACAAATATCGAATAGAATATTTGCAGAAAGAGGGTCTATAAGATAAGTAAATAGGTTTATCAGGTATTAACTGGTGACTAGTTGAGGGAAGGCATGTCTGTTATGATATCAAATCTATAGGAAACAATTTGAAATGGGCTCAGTAGTTTGAATTTTTGAGAACAGGTGGGACAGTGTTCTTTCCTATGTTTTTATTTTCTTAATTAACTGAAAAAGACTGGACATGTTAATGTGAAAACGCGTCTCTAACAACTTTTCGTTAAATCAGGTGATGGATAGACAAGAATGCTGGACTTTAGTTACTTGTGGAAGGTGTTGTGATTTATATATTTGTAAAAACGATGATGTTGTAGTTGGGGATGTTATGTGCTTAGTTGTCCGCTTCTATGGTGTCGGCATAATGGTTATAGTAGATGAATTAGTAGTTGGTCATACAAGTAAATGGTGAGATGGTGCATAGAAGGGAAGAAATGAATCTATTGGTACGGTAGAGTTTTTATTTGCGGTCTGTTTGGATAGGATTACGTGGGGTGTAAGTTTTTAGATGTATTTCATCTCTTAAAATATCACACTGACAGAAATCTGAAAAGATCTTTTCAACTTCAGGGGCAACTCTCGAAAACTCATGAGGTAAGTCCTTTCAGCTAATGTCAGTGATTAATGAGTTTTTATTATTTAGTTGTTGTGCAGTACTTTGTTCTTTTTCTTAGATACAGTTTTTTTCGTTCCATCAAATATTTATTTGATAAAACGTATTAAAAACTAATTAGCATAAATTCATCACATCCACAAGGGGCATTTAATACTAAAAGATGAATTGTTTTAAGAACGGAAAAATAGACTTGCCCATAAAAATGAAAAAATTGTTATAATCTAGTTTTGTTTTTAAATGTGCAAGAGCATTGATGCCTATAATCAAACAAAATTGGAATGTTTTTCCAAATACATGGTCAATTAATAATGCGAAAAGGAAACATTTTTAAAGTAACTTCTTCATTACAATTTGTTAATTTCTGTGCTATAGTGGTAAAATATACTATTGATTTCATGATTTAACACAACCAGCAATTACTTGCAATTAAAAACCAACCATACTTACGGGATGTGGAAGTGCCAATCTTCTCCTTTTCCTACTTTTCTTTTCTGTAAGTAGGTAAAGCCGAAATAGTAATTTAAAAATTCACACGAGAATAGAATGCTGTATCTAAAAGATTCCCCCTAAAACTTTTGGGTTAAGAGTTATCAATACGTATCAATAGTTTTTTGAAAAAATTCGTAGCGTGTCATGATGTAATCAAACACTTTTTTTAAACTTTCCTTCGTCTTCAATGAATGTCTTTGCCACTTGCAAAGTTTTCCCTCGTCGGCAAAATGGTAAATTATTGGTGTCTTTATCTTCTGCTATATCTGTAAATAAACTTAACTCGGGATAAGTATTAATTTTTTAAAAGTGGGGTTTATCGCCTAGAAAAGGTTTTAATATTCTATAGCATATTCTCTTTCAAATTTTAGCTTCCAAAATGGGAAACCATCGATGTTTCTAAAAATGTTTTTAACAAGCTTTTCTTCTGATTAGGTTTGAATAAGTTGTACATAGCCACACTCAGATAATTGAACTGCAAATAAAAAATACTGACTACTGGTGGAAACCCATATCAGAAATTTACAACCAACAATCAAATTTCATCAGGAACTGTTGAATATCTTCCTGCACTTACTTCCACTATAAATCTTTTAAAATATTTTTTTACTGCTTCTCGAATGTCAAAAGAGGGAGCGCTTTCCAAGTCTACTACCATGCTTTTAAATAATCTTTTTTTCCTACGGGCTTCAATTTTTTATTATTTCTTTGGGGCCTTAATAGTTCATTTCGCATTAATAATAATCTTAAAAAATGATAAAATTCTTTCTTTTTTCCTTTAGTTTTTTCAGATGAGATATCTACCTCATATACCTTATATTCCTTTTTAAATTTTTTCGTCTCTCATGAGCTGAAGTAAAAGACACTTCAATTAAACAATTTTGGACCTCCTTCGGGAGAATAAATCAAATTGAAATCTCCTTCAAAATGTTCACTTACAATTACCTGAGAATTCACTACATTCCTACTCAACCCATCAGCAATGATGTTTTCTTTACCAGGTAGATATTCAATTTCAAAATCAAACTCTTGAAGATCCGTTAAGGTTCTAGCCAACCGAGAATCAACATTCTTCATGGAAAACAAATATTTCAATGGCTGATGATCCGTCCGAAGTATAAATGGGATACCCAAAAGAAAAGGTTTAAATGCTTTAAGAGCCCATCTGATGGCGGCTAACTCTCTTTCAATGGTGCTATAATTCTTCTGGGTATTGGTGAACGCCATACTAGCAAGGGCAATGGTTTTTGGAATATACTGTCCTTGTTCATCGGGTTGATACTGTATTAATTCCGCACCAGCACCTTCCAAAGAAGCATCTGTTGAAACTATCATTTTTTGTTGACTACTATAATCTGGAAAAGATAATGTATTATCATTTAGGGCCAGGAGCTTCAGCTTCTCGAAAGATTCTTTTAAGTTGGGTTGTTTCCAATCTATGACGGACCTTTTATTTGAACAAATTAATCTTGTGAGAGGTTTGGAAATCACTGCTGCATCTTTCATAAATTTACGCTGCAAAGTGGTTGCAGCCAAACGAGAAATGTAGATTCAAATTCAGTTTTTTATTTTTTTCCAAATTATAATTGTTACTTTATCCAAAAAATATTCTTTATTTTCTTATTCCCTCTGCGTACTGATATTAACGTGTCCGTAAGTAACTGAATTCATTTTCTTGCCAAGAGCACACTTTTTTACGTTTTGGCTTTTAAGACCTCTTTCTTCCAAATCTTCCTAATATTTTGTTGTCCGGAGCAATTCTTTAAGTGTTATTTTAAAGTCTTTAGTTATACATAGAATATCATCTCTAGATAAACATGAACTGGTGGTGAATTTTTAAACTTACTATTCAGAGACTTTCTTATCGAAGTAGATTTACTGTCCTCTTTGTTTTCTTTGTCCGGTTCCACTTGGTGGTGCAAAAACTCTTCTAACAAGGCTTCCATTTCTCTTTGGAAACAAGAGGGAGCTGTCTTTAGTCCGAAACTCAATCTTCTAAACCTAAATGAACCCAACCCGGGTACAGAAAAGCTTGTAATGTCTCTCGAGTCCTCATTTAGCTCCATTTGATAATAAGCCCTACATAAATCTATTTGACTGAATGTCTTCATGCCTTGTAAACTATATATAGTATCTTGCAAGTTGGGTATTGGAAATGAATCTCCTTTCATTACTTTATTCACTTTTCGGTAGTCGACCGCCAATCGTAAAGATGAATCAGACTTGAATATAGGTACCAGAGGACTATTCCAGGCAGAGTTTGCTTTTTCGATTATGTTGCTTTCTAGTAATTTTTCTATTTCCTTATGTATAGCTTCTGTGACTACCGGGTTAAAATGTCTAGGTTTTTGATAAACAGGAGTAACTCCTGGTAACAAATCAATTTTAAATTTTGTTAATGAAGCAGGTTGCTTTAACTTGTCATTAATAGTGAAAAGAGAGGAACGGTTCCACAACAACTGTCTAAGTTCTTTTTCTTCTTCAGGATTCTTTAGGTGAGCTAGATTTATTTCTTTCTGAAAATCTTCATAACTCCAACTTTCGGGGATACTGTCCAGCTTATCAAGTTCATCTTTATTTAAATTGAAATTTTCAGCGTCTCCTGCCTGTACATCTACAAAGCTATTAAACTGTCCTAAAAAATCATCTTTGCATTCTTGGTAAGATAGTACTGACCTTATTACTCCAACTATTTGTCCTTCATGAGTTCCGTGATGTAAGTCCTCCGACGGCAAGAGCTTAACTTCAAAACATTTTTTATTCACCAGGCCAGGAACGAAAAGGAAATTTTTATTTATTGGCTCACACAACAATTCATCGTTTTCTTCAAATTCTATATTATCGTTAATCACTCTAAGGCAAACAATATTTTTCTTACTATCATTGGGTATTTCTTCTTCTAAGGCACAACTAACTTGGTGAATAACTCTCCTACACATCTCTTCGTTAAAGTAGATTTCATAATAAATACCAGCATCACCGTGGTGAATGAGTTTACTGTTATAAATATCAAAAACAATTTTATGATTTACAAAAAACCTTTCTCCTAAAAAAAGATCGTATTCAGGGGAAGTTGACAAAATTTTAAAACCATCACTAAATTTGATATTTGCTATACTAAACTGTAAATATACAGTTTCATCTTTTTCGGTACTGTTAAACATTTTTTCCACAAGTCGAGGTGAAATGTAATTGTTTCTGGATCCGGAATCTAAAACCGCAAAACATTCAAAAGATTGCATCTGAACTGGAATCATTTTTAACTTACCAGATTTGAGTATTTCTAATGAAGAACTATCCTCACATACAAAACTTTGTACCTCCCTCTCAGTTCCTACTTCAGAAGATTTTTCTTCCCTTTCTTGATTAGTTTCTGAAGTTTCTGGAGTTTCAGGAGTTTCTGGAATTTCTGGAGGTTCTGATTCAGAAAGTATCGGATACACAGAAGAAGGTTCGGGTTCATTTCTTTCATTGGTGAGGATTTCTTTATCCTTTATTTCATCCTTTGAATTTTCGAAAGGATTCCGAGTACCCAAAATAACCTCACAATCTATTTTGGGTGCTTTTGGTTTTCCGACGTTTTACATGAAGTTTCTATTTCTTGTTCTTTCTTCTGGGGTCTCAAATTTGGGTTTACAAACCAGCATTTCTTTGCAGTGTGACCAATTTTATCACAGTATTGACAAATTATTTTCTCACTTTTTTCATTTTTTTCTGAATCACTACTTTTCCTCGCCTGGTTTTCGGTAGTAAGTTTTTTAGCTTTAGTACAGTCTTTGATAAAATGAGTCTCTGAACCACACTTGAAGCACCGTCTATTCTTCATGTAACAATTTTCTTCTGTGTGACCGCTCTTATCACAACATTTACATGGATCATCGGTTTTCTGAATTTTCTGACGCAACGTTATGCTAGGTCTTATAATCTTCTGAATGGGCTTTACTTTCTCATCTTCAACATAAATATAAGGTTGTTCATTTTCAGCACCTGAAATTTCATTTCTAGTTTCGAGTGAAAATATATAATTTTGCAAAGCACTGAAAGTCATTTTCATATTAAACATACTCCTCATTTCTAAATTTTTCCCAGTTACTAATTTTCGTACTTTTTCTGGTAACGTAAAAATTAATTTTTCATATAATTTTACTGAATTTTCCGGATCCTCTAAAGGAAATTCTTTAACAAAAAGAAACCTAAGTTTAGACTATAATTATAATACTTCTCACGAATTGTAATTTTGCAGACGAAAAATTTACAATTTGAATATTACCTAATTCTTTATTTATTTCATAAAAATTTATTAATTGTTGTTTAATCAGGTCATAAATAGCAGTATTTCCCCCATTCATTTTATAATGATTTAAATATTTATCGGACATTTTACTTTCGAGAATACCCACCCAAAATCGTCTATCTGGCCCAAACTTACTCAAGCAAAAATTTTCAAACCTAGAAAAATACTCAGGCATTGTTTCTAAGTTAGAATCATCAAATGGTTGAATTTCAGGAACATATCTCCTGGATATAAAGGATTCTGATGTAACACTATTAAAAGGCGAATTTACAAAACCTGTACCTGAAGCCTTAAAAGGATGAAAATTTGTATTTGTAAAACCTGCTGTGCTAAAATTTGGTTGTTTAAAATTATCGTATTGACCAGCAATGGGTTGATAAATGTTAGTTTTAGGCCTTGCACCTAGGTTAGGTTTAAAACTAGTGCTAGCCAATGGCGCAGTATAAATCGGTGTGGAACATACCTCACTATTTAAACAAACTCTTATATTACTCTTGTTACTCTCATTATCCCTCGCTAGGGGATTATTAACCAAACTTACATCTGGATTTACAAGCGAAAGTTTACTCTCAGCGGCATACTTTTCTTTACTCATTTTAAAAAGCATATTAATAATATCCACGGAAAATTTTCCTTGTTCACATTCAGCAATTTTATCTTCCGGCAAATTTTTTATAAGTTCCGTTAATTCTGTATCAAACAATCCCACATCTTCCGAATCTGGCATTTTATGAGTTTCCGGATTTTGAGCTTCATCCATTTTAACACAA
>JABUQX010099271.1:20000-24465 GCA_015478945.1 Trachelipus rathkii
AAGATTTGCATACGCTTGAAGTTTTTTAAATAATTCGGATGTTTTATTATTATTATTATTATTTATTATTATTATTAATATATTAATTAAATTATTATTATTATTTTATTATTATTATTTATTATATTATACCATATCTGAGATAGATAAATTAAGATGCAGAGTATTATATTCTTTCATGGGGTGTGTTTGTGCATATTATTAATTTATTCTTGAAATTATTAATTATAAATATTATTATATTATTATTATTATTATATTAATTAATTATTTATTTCATTATTATTATTGTGAGATTATTATTATTATTATGTATTATTATATTATATCTATTCATTATTATTTACTGAGTATATTAGATTAATGCCGAGTTTATATTGCAAAAGGGTTGTTTGTTGGATTATTATTATTATTATTATTATTTATTATTTAGATTATTATTATTATTAGTTTTATATTATTATTATTATTATATTATTACTAATGATATTAATCTATTTATTATAATTAATCGACATAATTTACAATACGCAGATCGAAATCGTTTAAAATATATAAATATAAATACTGTATTATATTGGTAAACTCTGTAGTTTAGCTTTATTATTGTTAATTCAGAACTTATAATAATTGGGAAGGGAGAATGAATGAAGGTGGGGGGGGCCTTCGGGTGCTTGGCCCTTATTAATAGCTGGCTAATTACTGGCGGGGGTGGGGGAGGGCCCGGTGTATTTATTACTTTAATATTTCTTTATATGTGTACTCTTAACATTTTGGTAAAGTAAAAAAATTGGGGGCGCTGAAATCCCTCTATAGGGTTTAAATTGAATAATTATTTAATATTAATTGTGGAGTAAGAGGGATGCTCATATTTGGAAAAAAAAAAGGAAAAAGTTAAATGAAGAAAAGAAATGAATTAAAAGAAAGTGGAAAAAATCGATAAAGAAAGGAAAAAGAAAGAAAAAAAAGTTAAAAGGAATACCAGTTTGAAAGGAAACTATTAAAACAACAGAAGCAAAGAAAAAGGACATAAAGTAGAAATAGCAACCAAAAAGAATAAAGAAGCTAAAAAGAAAGAAAATTTAGAAGAAGAAACAATTTCCCGAGATATGTCTAACCAACCTATAAAAACTCTAATAAATTTAACCCTAATAAAGGAAATAGGAAAAACAAAAAATTGGGGGAAAAAGTCATCAAAATTGTCGATAAACCCGACACCGCAAGCTTCCTTTTCAAACTGGGGGTAGTACAGCCCGTCCGATTCAGGGTAGTCCCAAGAATTCCCTGGCATCTGCAAATAATTATAATACATAAATAATTCAATATTAGAAGAATAATAAATATCAATTTATTTATAATTATAATAACAATTATATCTGTTTATCTAAATTACTTAAATATATTGAAAGTAAAATATAAAAAAGGACCTACACTTTTTAGAATTTTTGTCGCTTCAATGTTTTTAATACCATAATGCGTCAAAACAACAGAAATGTCAGGTGACTGTCAAAATGAAATGTAGAAAAATATTGACAGTTTATTTTTAAAACTAGAACTCGACAGAATTGAAGGTAAAAAGTATTGATAGATGTATTTTGAAAAAAATAGAATTCACTGTGGATTATTTATTTTGCCAACTTTGTCAACATAATATTTGGACACAAACGCGCACACAACTTCACATGACAGCCATTGGTACCATTGATTATGTGGTAAGATGATGGAAAATATTGATAGTGTGGTAAGATGATGGTATTATTGATTATGTGGTAAGAATGATGGTACTACTGAATATGAGGTAAGATGATGGTACTATTGATTATGTGGTAAGATGATGGTACTATTGATTTTGTGGTAAGATTATGGTACTATTGATTACGTGGTAAGATGATGGTACTATTAATTATGTGGTAAGATGACAAATAAAATTTGCTTTCTATCGTATCTTGAAACTTGGTCACAGTTCGCAGACTTAAATCTTTTGAATTCTACCAGACACAAAAGCAATCATCTCCACGAAGCCTTGCATGGCGACTGACATAAAATCAACCAATCACAAACTTTGAATGTCTACTGCCAGCCATAAAAAACACCTCAACCATAATCTTTGTATCTGGCTCAGCTGATATGAACCTAAACACCAAGAAATTTTGTAGATCTATCCGGATAAAGGGCAGCTAACCACAAGCTTTATATGTCAACTAAGGTATGGAGGTAACTAGTCACAAAGTATGTGTACTCAAACATGAAGCAAGAAAAAAACTATGTCAACCGACCTTTAATTTTGTATGTTTACTCAGTCATGAAAGCAACAAACCAACTACAAACTATTTACGTCTACTAGGGCATAAAAGCAGCCAACCACAAACTTTCCACATCTACTCAGACAGGAAAGCAACCAACCACAAACTTTCCATGTCTATTCAGACATGAAGGCAACCAAATACACATCACGCATACCTAATTAAGACAAGAAAGCATCAACCAACCACAAACAAATTATGCAACTCACTCATTCCTCAGATATGAAATCAACCAAATCCCAGGCAAATAGAGCAAGTTCGGAAGATCTATTTGCGTGTCGAGTCAAAGGGTTAAACTTACGTGCGTAGAACTTTCACAAATATAACGAATTTCGCAATTGTATTTACAATAAAAGTCCGTCAATCATTCTCAAAGCATCTGCCTGAGAGAATATGCAAAACATCAATATCCATCTCCAGACAAATACTTTGAAATGTGTTTTTATATGTACATAAATGAACTGTTAATTATATACCATATACCAATATCAATTCCTAATGAGCAAGAACACAACTCTATTCAAAATTGTTTTTTTTTAGTAATTGGCACCGTGTAAGAAATTTTACTCTGCGCTAATGTATGGAGGGTCTTATTATTACCAAATTTGTGACAGCAGTCGCTGTATCCTTGTAAACTTTGTTTGACATTGGTTGGTCATTTGTTTAACCCAGAAACATCCCAGTAGAGCGCAGAGAGTGGCAAACGGGGAGGTCACTAGTACTCTTCTGGTACTCACTGAGATAGAGGAAGTATATATATATATAAAGATATATATATATATATATATATATATATATATATATATATATATATATATATATATATATATATATATATATATATATATATATATATATATATATATATATATATATGAGAATAGAGAGAGAGAGAGAGAGAGAGAGAGAGAGAGAGAGAGATAGAGAGAGAGAGAGAGAGAGAGAGAGAGAGAGAGAGAGAGAGAGAGAGAGAGAGAGAGAGAGAGAGAGAGAGAGAGAGAGAGAGAGAGAGAGAGAGAGAGAGAGAGAGAGAGAGAGAGAGAGAGAGAGAGAGAGAGAGAGAGAGAGAGACTAGGTAGATGTGGTAATATCTTACAAGACTTCGTCTTGTTCGGATTCTTCATAGATGTTGAAGGTCAATGCAAACGAAGGGGCTATAGATAGGAAAGGTGTTCAAGACAATAGGGGAGAAGGGGGATACAAAATGAGGGAGAAATTGTTATTGATGTAAAGACATAGAGAATATGAAGTTTAACGAGGGGAGGGCCAATACGCAGATGAGACGGGAAGTCAAGACCCCCTCAAAACTAAGTGAAGTAAGATCACTCATCGGGGCTACGCCTCCTTTCCATAGAAGTTCATGAAAGTATTTCAGAAAGCTTTAAATTCAGTATGCAGGTAGTCAACAGAGCCAAAGGCAATGTTAAAAGAGAAGAGAGAAGAGGAAAAGAAGAGAGGAAGGAGAGGAACTGGTGGTGGAGCTCGAGGGTTGAGTTAGCGGAAAATAGGGGGGAGGGCTGAAAGGAGATGGCCTTTCAGTTTGGAGATTGAGACAACATAACCGAGAGACGAGATACGAGATACGAGATACGAGATTCCGTCAGGTCCGAGAAGTCTGTTAAGAGATGTTTTGACAAGAGGAAATGGAGAAAGATTGATGGTTAAGAAAAGATCTAATGAAATGCACTCATCTCCAAGACACACTAGATTATGAGAGACGGGAAGAGAGAGTCGGTTTTGATGGAAAGCCCGCTTTGGCTCGGTCGAAGAAATCCCTCGGGGCAACATAGTACGGATTATTTAACGCTGAATAAAAATTAGCAGAGTGATAGGAAGAAGCGATATTTTCGCTACTGCCCGGTACGAAGTGGAAGCGAACTTGACCAGTCAATGGGAGGGGCAGAGAGAGAGGGGAGAGAGAGAGAGAGAGTAGATGAAAAGGCGAGTGATGATGAGGTAGAGAGAGGGTGATAGAGGAGAGAAGCAGAGAGGAGATTGGATGGAGAAGAGAGTGAGAGAGAGAGACGAGTAGGAGAGCAGGGCAAGTGTCATCCGGCGGAAGAGTATGAGGAGTCGGAGCAGGGCGAGTGAGAGAGAAGAGGGCAGGGTGATAGGGAAAGAAGTAGGGAGCAGGATCTCGGAGGAGAGGCATCGGCAGAGAG
>JABUQX010099272.1:0-11086 GCA_015478945.1 Trachelipus rathkii
GGCCACCCGCCCTTCCCTAACGTTCCGTAGATTCAGGAGCGAATGTTAATCACCGGCAAAGGCATAGGAACACCTGAGAGGAGAAGGAGGAGGATGAGGAATGCAAGAATCGTCAGGGTTGAGTTAGAGGGAAAATAGGAGGCCAAAGAGATTGGCCCTTTCAGTTGGAGAATTAGGCACAGAACCATCAGAACGATGAAGAGGAGGAAAGCAGATTTACAGAAGTTTGTTAGAGATGTTTTTGTGAAGAGGCCAGAAAAGATTTGTCAGTAGGAGAGAACCAAGGAGTTCAGCGCACTTTCGTTTAATGAAAGCCCGCTTTGCTCGTCGAAAGAGTATCCTGCAACGATTTCTAGCAGAAATGAAAATTAGCAAGAGTGATAGGAGAACGAGATTTTTTCCACTCCGATACGCACTGTCCCTCTAGCTGAATGGCCAGAGGAACAAGCGCAACCGAACTAAACGGATTATGGGAGAAGAAAGATTTAGACGAAGAATTAAATGAACCTGCTCATCCCATCAGCCGATTACAGCTCCCACCGTTATCGGCAGAAGTCGAAGCGTGACACCAAGACAAAGCAGTCATTCCAATTATAGTTAGCGTAGAAGCCACGCAAAGCCCCCCAATCGGCCGATCAAAGTGGCCAGAAAATACGAGTAGGGCAGTATGGAGCGCTGTTGGAGAGAAGTATTAAAATTAAGAGATATAAGGTTGTGGTCAGATTTCCGATAAGGAGTCGAAAGTGGTTGTATTTTAAGAAGAGAGGGACGTAAATGAAAGGAAGATAGGTCAAGTGTCTTCAAAATTGGTTCAGGACAATAATAAATGAGTGTAGAGGCTTTTTATAGTTGCTCCAGATCGTTGAGAATGCTTGAATGATTTGGCGCTCCTCTCCACCTAAGAAATCGGTATGTTAAGGTCAGAAGGACCCCAACCATTCAGTGTTATGTACATTGAAATCCCTAAATAGAGCCTCAGGTATTTGGATGAGAAGATATAGAGTCGTCGTGAGAGTAGGTAAGATTTCCAAAAAGGCGTGAAAGAATCTGTTGCTATTTAGGAGAGCAGTGCAGAAGCCACCAAGATGTATTGTAGTAGAAGGGAGAAAGATTTTCAAGCCATAGAACATAGAATTAGGGAGATTCGAGATTCATGAAGACGTGTTACATGAGTGGTTTATGTTAAGCATAATCACATACTTCACCCTTTAGACGGAAATTATGAATAATAAGTTGTAGTTGGATACATAAAACGAGTTAGAGGATGAATTTGCTTAGCCATCTGAGTCCGTGGGCAGACAAGAGCAAAAAGAGTTGGGTTTAGAGTTTAGAAAGGTGGTGCTCCACGGAAGCAGGTTGGGAAGCGTTAAGCCCGGGATGTCTGGTGAAGTCAATAGAGAAGCGCTTCGACCTACCGAAACCTGGCCATCACACACACCGCACGGGGCAGCGCAATTTAAAACAAAGGCAAAGACAGACAAAATAAAACGAGAAATCGTGATGAAAATGATCATACACCTAAAATATATGGTATTTGTATATTCTATTAATTTATTTAATAAATATTTTGTATAGTAAAACTTTAGGAAATTTTTTAAAAATCTAAGACCGTATTTACAGAAAATTTGAAAAATCTAAAAAAGTTAAGGGACTACAACAATCTACATATAAACTAAAACACATTAAATCTGCACACATACACCTACCAGTGACAGCTCAGAGACAAAACAAAGTAATGTAACAAATGTTGAAAACATAAGCTAAATGTAAAGTACCCTAACGTGGTGAAAACCTGCATTAAGACCATAAAATTTAAAATTAAAACCTTATATTAATAAAAAGGGTAAATAACTAAAAATTCTATTCTTATAGCTATTATCATATAAAAAGAGAAAGTAAAAAAAATAAAACCAACGCTTAGCTTAGAGTTGCAATATGGCAAAATTTTCGGAGTAAACTCTCATTCATTTAATTAATTACATAAAGGTGGCAAATACGTAAAACAATGTAAGAAACGAACACTAAAACAACACTAGGGCACATTAAATTAAAATGAGTGAAAGACTAGGAAAACAAGATTTAAACCAACTCTTGTGGTAAAGTAAAATAACACAGTGGAGACCAAGCAGTTCGAACAACATCACAGCACGAGTGACAACTTACAACTAAAGGTATATATATATTATATATAGTTAGTATATATTATATATAATAGGTATATATATAGGTAATATATATATATATAATATATATATATATATATATATATAATATAGTTATATATATATATATATAATATAATATTGTCGCCCAAAAATTACAACAAGCAAAATCTTGTGGGCGCATTCAAATTCAAAGCCTTGTAGGGTTAAATGGAAACGTCCAACTACAATCAGTATATATTTTACATAAAATCAAAGAAGGTGCTAGATCCCAAAATTAGGTGCCTAAAAAGATATAATAAAAATTAATAAAATCATAACGAAAAGGAGCATAAAATTTAAAAATTATTTCATTCTATAAGCTGATTTTTATAAAATGAATTTTAAACTAATTTTTTTTTTGTAAAAATTTCAGACAAAAATGCAACATCAAAATTTAAGATTTACTTGAGCAGACGAAGGTGGCTTGTAAGATAACTAAGATTAAAAAAACTAAGGTGATTGCAAAGAATTGGAATGTTAACGTGAATGAATATAACTAAATAAAAAATAAATATATGAGGAGGCGATCGTAACTAAATTTATAAAAATATATAACTTCTTGGTCCGATGAAAATTAAAAAAAAAATGGAGCCAAGATAATTTACAAACAATTTTTTTTTTTTTTTCAACTAACAATAAATTGTAAATCATGTGGTTGAGGTGTAGAGTTAGATGGAAGTGTAATTTATATTATATGATTAAAAATAGATTCCAACAGCAAATCGTAATGTTAAAAAAAAATCAAGGGAGAAACACGAGGGTGAGGAACTTGAATAAAAAAACAAAAATGGGAGGAAATTTGCGTAATATTCTTTAGAGGTGCGAAGGATGTTTTGGTGGAGGGAAGATTGATAAAAAAATAAAAATCTAAATACAAGCAAGGGTCCAGGATCGCGTGCATTATTATTATTCATTATTATTATTATTATTATTATTATTATTATTACTATTATTATTTTTATTATCATTATTTTCACTGTCGTTCTTATTATCTTTATTTATTTATTATTATTATTATTTTTTTTTTTATTTTTTTTTTCACTGGCGCTATTATTATTTTCATTTATTATTATTATTATTATGATTATTATTATTCGTGGGAAGAAAAAAAGGTTATCAATAATGTGGTTCTTATGGCTATTATAATTTAGGGCCTCACTCTTAAGACTAGGAGGGAAATATCGCATATAAAAGCTTAAAAAGGCCAGGAAATATTCACCCAAAAAAAAACTTTACATTAAAAGTTTAGATACAAATGGAAAGGATGGAGCTCGATAAGACGATAACAAGGGGAAGAAAAATACATATAAATCTTTAAAAAAATCGGGCATGAATTTATTCACTTTGAAAATAAAGCTCGTGAGAGAGGTTATTTAAAATTGCTGGGGAAAACACAAGAAAAAAAAATATCAAAAAATTTGGTTAAATTGAATCCAAAACTCTCAGTTTTATTAAAATTTAAATAAAGGAAATAAATCTTTAAAAATAAAAAAATTGAAAAGGCAATTGAGAAAAGAAATTTAGTTATTCCAACGAAATATTTGTAGATGAACTTTCAAAATTAAACTGTAATAATTATTACGTCTGAATGTAAAAGTTTTTGTTATGTGGAAAATAAATTTATGAAAACCAAACAAATTTAATCTTACCAGAAATCACATATGAGGACACGGTTTTAAAGTATGACTACTCAGTACCATTGATAGAGAAAGAATGATATTGGGAAATCTAAGGGAATTACTCTTGGGGCGGGGAAGGGGGAAGGGGGGGGGGAATTTAGATACATCAAAGAAGTTTTATGACAAAAAATAAATGTAGATAGTCTGAGACAACTAATAAATTAATAATGCGGTCTGTTGCAATAATGATAAACGCGTTTTGTCCTACGTGAGAAAAAAAAACTAAGCAGGAAGGAAAAATACAATCAAGGAGTGATAGAAATTATCTATGATGTCCGTTAGAGTAGATCAAGATAAGAAGAGAAAATATCTCTTTTCGTTCTTCTAATTTACTTTAACAGTAAATCCTGTTATATATATATATATAATAATAATATATATATATATATATATATTATATATTATATCATATATATAGATATATAGTATATATATATATATAATATATATCATGATATAATATATATATATATATATATATAATATATATATATATATATATATAATATAATATAGTATAGTTATTAATGTAAATATTGCGCATAATCGCGAATTTATTTAATAAGTTCCGTAAACCAAACATAAGAACAATATAAGAAGGTCAAAGAAATACTGCCCTCTCTGCGTTATGCGAACCACCGCATTGTTGTGATATGAGAACGAATATACTTGAAGCTTTAGCCACTGAGCCATCCTCCACCAAAAAAGTCTTGAATCAACAAACAGTTTAAAGCAAACGAGCTCCGCGTCAAGGCGAGCACTCACCAAGGTATCCAAGCCTGTTCGTTTCCCTCGTTCCTTAACTATTAGATGTGTATAATAGTGCATGAATCT
This sequence comes from Trachelipus rathkii, assembly GCA_015478945.1. Lineage (NCBI taxonomy): Eukaryota > Metazoa > Arthropoda > Malacostraca > Isopoda > Trachelipodidae > Trachelipus > Trachelipus rathkii. The sequence goes on from JABUQX010099272.1 coordinate 4,718, forward strand.
CAGATTTAATATGTTGTAAACATGACAAATAGACATATAAGCGGAAAGTTAAGAAATACTGGCGCTTCTCTTAGGATCGAATCACCGCATGGTGCGAATGCAGAAACGACGTGTATACTCGGTGCCTTACCACTGATCATGCCTTCCAACCCAAAAAGTTAGATTCAGAACAGGTTTGTTTACAAACTTATTAATTGCGTTAGCAATCATTTAACATCTAAATTAGTTAAGAACGAGAAAGGGACCATGGCTGGACACCTGATGCATGGTCGCCTGGACCGGGAGCTCGGGTGTTAAGACTGTGTCTTGAATCCAACTTTTTGGGTTTAAGGATGGCCCAGTGGTATAAGAGGCATCGAGTTATTATCGTTCTCATTTCGCATACATTCGGTGTCTGTCGAATCCAGAGAAGGGCAGTATTTCTTACCTTCCCAATATATCTATATATAGTATATATTATATTATATATATATAGTATATAATATATATAATTAATATATATATATATATAAGTATATATATATACTATAGTATATATATATATAGATAGTATATACGTATATATATATATACCCCCTGGCCCACCCTTTCTTGCGAGGCCAGCACTGCTTCCGAGACCCGCCCCTACCTGCCGCCACCGGGGCTCCTTTCCCACAGGGTCTTCGAGGAGCAAAGATATAGATAAGTCGGCGCGGGGCGTCGAGAGCAGAGCCCCACCCCACGTATAGCGAGGTGCTCCTAGTGTATCTTGAGACATTGTGACACACTCTGGGCAGTGGGACGATTGTCTAGTTTGCTAATGATATATTTATTTGTATGAGTTTGCAGGTGGTCGACCTGATCTCTCTCTCCGGCGCGAGGCCATTTGGCCACTTCTGGACAGCGTTTTCTTCTCTAGGGAAAGTTTTGGGGAGGGGTGTTTAAATAAATTGTTATTTGGGCGGTTTTCAAGGTATGTGTTGGTTAGATGGGGTATGGATATGTGTAATCCATGACCTATGGACTTCACACGATCCGTATTATATTGTAAGTGTTGTAAAAGAATTGAGCTGGTGAAGGGGGGGATTTTAGTCTTTTGTCGAGGGGCGATTGGAGAATTTGGTACAAGCAGAAAGAGTTTGGTGACAAGGGTGGGTTCGATTACGGGTTTTTCTGATAGAATTGGTCCCCACCATCTCCAGGTGTTGTCCCGAGATGGGAGGATGCGTAGGTTCGTCTCTAAATTTGGCGATTTGGAGCCGTCGTTCTTTAGTCTGCAATCAACCCTGTTTACTTAGTTTGTCCGAGGCTGCTATTTTGATGAGATTTGCTAAATTTACGTTTATGTTCGCTTTTGAGCCCACCGATGCTGGCGAAACCAGCTTCGAGGCATTAGTTTCAAATTTGTTTCTAAGAAGTGTTTTATAGGTCGGTAGCTGAGCTGTCTTCCGTATCGCTGAAGTTGTGTGCGAAGAGCGGGTTCGAGCGCGGGTTAGTTCTTCGTTGAGTTGCCTGCGGACAGCTGCAGAATTTTCTATGTGGGGGTACGAGAACCGTCAGTTTGTGAGTGTCGTAGGTAAGTCCTAAAATATTCCCTTTAGGGTTTCTTGTTTCTTAAGAGTATTTTGTTATTCATGGCCATGCGGCGAGAAACACTACGTGTCAATGTTATTGGGTGATGGAGGATTTCTGGGCATCGTTGGGAGATTAACCCAATTTCGTGATTATTACCAAGTAGATATTCTTGGTGATGTTGGTGTCTTGGATTTACTCTGTGTTGGAAATATAGACTGATGTTCTATGGTTAATAGTTTGAGTTTGGTGGCATATGCTGCTGTGAAGTTTGGTGTTGTTTTTCTTGTTGGGCTCCTTTTGCAAGTTGATAGAATTTTAAAAACGTTGTTGCAAAACGGTCGTAGGATAATGGATAGAGCGCATGTGTGTGCGATGAGTGTGAGCGTAGGGGGGTATTGAGGATTTTCTGGATAAGGATGTGTGTGGGACGTTGTCTTTTATCTTGTGTTTTATATGTGTTGTGTATTATCTCTTTTGTTTGGCTTTACTTAAATGGTTGCTTTTGATGCCCTCGTGTTTAGTAGAGTTCTGGGGAGGAGATGTGAGTCGAAATTTATAATATAATAGCAATTGTTCTGATGGAGCTATATAAGGAGGATATGCTGGGTCTTTTTTTTTTTGTTCGTTGAGTTTAGATTTATGTGTATGCGTTTGTCCATTATTTGGGATATGTATTTTAGATTCCAAGATTTGTGAAGGCATGTTCTTGATTAGGAGGATTTGTTTTTGCTCCGAGCGTTTTATGAGCAGTTAGATATGAGTCTGGCCTGCTTATCTAAATTGTTTCTGTCTATCATGTTGTTGTGAATGGGTACAGAAGAAAGAGAATTGATCGATCTAATTAGAAGATTTATGTTTCTGAGTTCTTTGTGAAAAATAATATTGCCTAATTCTTAGCCCTGACTATGAGTATAAATATGTAGATGTAGTTATTTTAAGCAGACTGTCGATTGTTTGTTTGGGAGCATGAGGATAATATTGGGTCTACCATATAAGCAATGCACTCGGCTCCGCAGCCCCAGGGTGTGGCCTTGTCACCGGTGCTTTAATTTGAAATGACTTGCACATAGTGGGGCTATCCCTATAGTAGTCTCTCTCTTACGAATTCTATGTAATAGGTAGTTCAGGATATTCTTACGTAGATAGTTGTAGTATGGTGTGTTATAGATTGCGTATAGAATGTGACGAAAGCTGGTTGTGTTATGTAGGTGGTACTGTGCAGTTAGTATAGTGAGAAATGGGTCGTCGCGCGAATTATAAGATTGAGCTTCGATGAGGAGTTTTCGTATCGGTAGTGAAATGAAGTCGGCTAAGAAAGTAGTATGGGGTTGACTACAATATGTCTCGGTGCACTTTGAGAGGCTGAAACATACCAGGTTGTGCAGATTTTGAGATAGTAGATGCGTTTTAAAGGCGGAAAATGGAGTGAATGGAAGTGTGTTAGCGAGCAGGACAATATCTGCTATCTTCGAATTACTCAATAATAAGTCTGAACGTCATATCGATGAGTTTCGGCAGAGGGAGTACCTGTTATATGACATAGCGTAGAGGTGACCAGTTTAACTATTTAATGAATGGTTAGGATATCAACTAAATTGTAGTAAGACAGTAGATGTTATTTCCGGAGAGGGATTGCTAAGGCTGTGGGCCGACAGTGCCGGAGTTATAGACGATAAAGATAAGAAGACTCGACGAAAAGGATCAGCGGGTCCGATGTGAGGTGCAGTAAAATAGGATGTAGTACCGCATGTGACCAGTAAGGTGGGTGATTAGCCAGCGGAGCGCCACGACAGAAAATGTAACGTCCTGCGGGAAGTACCCGGGAATTGACCGCCGACCCTCTGGCTGGGGTGCATTCGGAGGCTAGGGCAAAGGACGCGATTTCTTAGTGAATTAAGGATATTGAATGGGATATTAGAATTCAGATAGTAAGGATATAAATCGAGTGCAGCTCTGAGATCGGAAAAGGAGGTATATGATCTTATATACTCAGAGATAGGCATATAATGATTTAGCAGTAGGGCATTAAAATCGCCTCCGAGATAGATGATTGGGAATGTCGTTGAATAATAAATTTGTTTAAGTGGTAAGGGTGATTTATTGGAGAGGATAGGTAAGATAATTAGTTGGGTGCGTAATTAATTTAGAGATCTGCAAGCATGTATAACGATTGCAAGCTGTTCAGGGATGAGCTGGGAACAGGATTGGATGAAGGATAGTTTAGTAGTAGAAAGTATTCTCGATAAATATTGATGATGGAGCTCGTCAGAAGTTCGTGTTGTGGTAAGTATGGATTCCATATAACATAAGACCGAAGCATCTAGATGCGTCATCCCCAGAGAGCGGACCAGGAAATCCCCAATTACTAGAACCCTAAGATGGGAGGGGAGGGTGGAGTAGATCTCTGTGTCATTAACCCAATAGAAAGCGTGGGGCCAGTAGGAGTGTTATCTGGGCAGCGAAACCACAGAGGGAAAGAAAGGCTTTCTTGTATGCAATGGCTATATGGTTGATAAGAGAATGTAGGTTTTATTGTAAAGGAAATAATGGTAGAAATAGTTCTCTATTGATTGAATTTGTTGGCCATTGAGTAGTTAAGATTGTGAATAGTAGATGAGAAGAGTTAGTAGGGAGGTTAGTATTTGAGTTAAGGGAGGAGATATGTGATAAATAGTGAGGCGAGACGGGTTGCAATTGCACGATGAAGCTCTGAATGTAGTATCGTATTTGAGGAGTTTGGAATGTAGCAGTAAGCAACGAGTCATAGTAACCCATTTGAGACAACTAGTTACACCATTCGAATGCATATATAGCTTACGCGAGAGACAAGATTAGTTAGGCGCATAAGGGAAATATAGCAGTGAGGGCAATAATACTAACCTCCCTAATAGAAGATGTAACGACGGAAGACTCGGCGCAGTTACCTACTGCGACAATCATGCGCAGACAAGGGAGAAGCGGCAGTAGCGTTCATTTCACCAAAGAACCACACGAAAATAGTCTGTAGAGGACCAGACATGGGGACGGACATTTGTGAAAAAGGAGTGAACCGACAGAAAAGGCCTGTGACAGAAGAAATCAAGCCGGTCTATAATACAAGACCTGATGAGGCCACAGGCAGCTCCTCCCGGCGCATCGCGCGTTCCGGGCCCGTTTTCGGCAGTATGATCCCTCTCTAGTGGAGGGCCGGGGAGTCTGCAGTGTTCTTGTTGGCTTCCCCCCGGGCCGGGCAAGAAGTGCTCGGATCTTTCGTTTTGAGCGAGAGACGCTGGCAATCGAAATATTGCGCAACGACGAAGGCGACTCCACTCCATCGGAAAACAATAATACTAAATATGAGCTGCTAGTATAGAGTATGTATATAGGAATGAAGGTATCAGCATATCAAGTACATGCTAAGTATAAAGTTCAAAGTATAGTTCTAGCAATAATAATTGATACATACCGATCCACAGCACAGTATACAAAGTTCTATCATACAGAGTATATATATAGTCCTTCAAGACTATGCTTATATAAAATGTTTAGGGTTATATAGGATATACTATATTAATGGAATATCACTAATTATGATAATAAGTAATAAGTATAGATTATATATTTCAGATACGATATTAGGCTCATATAGTAATTAGTAGCAATAATAGAAGTAAGACCTACCTATACATAAATACCGGCTACTATATATATATTATAATTCATATACATACAGCGTATGTTTATATCAGAGGTCGGAATAGAATATATTCTCAAGCAGGTAGTCAGAACATGCAATGCCTTGGGACTAAGCTATATATATAGTTTACTTAATTAAACTTATAAGCAGTATAACAACAATTTCATCATTTGGACTATAAGGCTATAAGTAATGCACACTAATAACTTAATATATGATTAAATCATTAAAAATATATTGTAATCAATTGCAATTAGAATTTATTTAAATGTTTAAATAGACGAAACTCTTCATGGAAGTTCAAAAATTAGTTGAAAAATTACATAGCGCATAAATACGACGCAAACAATTGTTTGGAAAGATACAACTGTAGATAATAGTACACGGAGTACTATTACATGGAGATATTAGAATAGAAGAGAAAGAACACTTCGAAAACTAGAAGTCATTGAGTGTAAAGGTTAGAGGATAGAGGAAGTATTATGGTCGACAAGTGAAAAAGCTATGCATTGCGATAATTAGGTTATGGTGAGCAAATGTTATGATAGTATGCTAGATGATTGTAGGATGCTCTAAATCAGATTCAGCGGGGATTTAGGAGATGGGAATTATATCGTAGAATGGACAACGGCTTAGACTCATTAAGTGGTTCTATGTAAAATTAAAGTTCTAAGAGTGGCGCTTGGATGAGAGAGGTATGGTGACATTTACGAATAGGAATTAAAACATACGTGGTAAAAAGAGTGAGATATCATTAAGTGCAGCCAATACAATAAGGATAGAGTAGTAAAGAGCGCTCGCATTAGTTTTAATAAGCGAGGATTCTTTCACCCACCACTCAGTCCTAGGCTGCTGATATTGGTAGAAACAAATAGATAATAAATCTCTGAGATACTAAATCTTGAAAGGATTAGCAACGAACGGAAAAAGAAAGCAGAGTTGTTAAGATAAGTGACAAAAGTGCATTTAGTATGGTGGAAATACATGTATGTAACCGTTTCAATTCTGTGGTAAGGCTTAAAGTAGGAAGTAAGACATGATAACACGTGATGGTGGAATAAGATGTTCCTGAATTTTCTTAGTCTTTGAGATGTTGTATGAACATGCGGGATATAAAGCGAAAAAGAAAGCCTGATGGC